>LBNU01003071.1:33865-52653 GCA_014162995.1 Artemisia annua
AAAAAAAAAAAAAAAAAAAAAAAAAAAAAAGTTATCTCAAAAGATAAAAGAAAATGACCAAATTCCATGACATCAAACATTACTCAACAAAGTAGCTAACAGAAATTATAATTAAATAATTAGTTAGTTGCTAGCTACATTTTAAAAAATAAAACTGAAAATTAAAATTTGAAATATATAGAGGGATTTTATTGGTTCATGCATGCATTATACTACATAAATACTCAAATCTGTACTCTTTTTCATGCAAAGAAAAAAAATGGTTACTTTAGGCGAACTTCTTAATGAACCTGTAGACGAAAGAGAGGATAGGGTAGAAGATAAATGGTGGCAATACGATGTCGATAATTCAGCTGGGGTTGTGTACGATGGCGAGGGAAACATTGTTTTTGTAAGGGACGAGTATGGTAACTGGTTGCCATTCCAGAATCAAGAAGTTGCTGCTGATGACGGTCAAGAACTCGATAATGTCCAAAATCAAGATCTCGAAAATGTTAATGATCAAGAACTTGAACAGGCTGAAGATCAAGAACTTGAAAATGTTAATAATGAAGCAGTCGATAAGGTTGAAGATCAAGAACTCGAAAATGTTAAAGATTTGGAAGATGTTAATAATCAAGCAGTCGATAATGTTCAAGATCAAGAGCTTGATACTGTGAATGATCAAAATCAAGAACTCGATAATGTTAGTGATCCAGAAGATGTGGAAAACGTTAATGATAAAGATGAAGTGGATCAAGCAGTCAATAATGTTGATGATCAAGAAGTTGAAACCATAGGAGATAAAGAAAAAGTGGATAGATTAGAAGATTCATGGTGGGATTACGATGCTGACAATTTAGGATTGGTTATATTCGATGGCGAGGGAAACATTGCTTTCATAAGGGACGAGTATGGTAACTGGTTGCCATTCCAGAATCAAGAAGTGACCGCTGATGACGATCAAGAACTCAAAAATGTTCAAGATCAAGAACTTGATAATGTTAATGATCAAGAAGATGTGGAAAACGTTAATAATCAAGCAGTCGATAATGTTGAACATCAAGAACCCGATAATGTTAATGGTCAAGAAGATGTAGAAAACTTTGATGATCAAGCAGTTGATAATGTTCAAATTCAAGAACTCGATAATGTTGATGATCATCAAGAGGGCGAGAACCAAGAAAACAAGAACGTTGAAGATCAAGGAATCAAGAACCTTGAAGATCAAGAAGTTAAGAACGTTGAAGATCAACAAGTCTCTGAAGCGGATGATAATACCAAAACAGAAGCTTCCATCAAAACGAAAAGGGTTATGGGTACCAAAGATGATGATGAATTTGAAACAGTTAAATCCGGTGAAGATGATGGTGCCAACTCCAGCAAGAATGAGTCCCAGAAGGGTTTAGATGGTAATCTAGGTGAGGGTTTAGGAGTATCCGGTAAGAACTCAGAGACCAGAACGAAAGGGGTTATGGGTACCGAAGATCAAGTTGATGGTATAAACGGCGGTGAGCATGATTCTGGTAAGGGTTTAGGAGTATCCGGAAATGAAACAGGGAATAAAAGGCGTATTTTGACGGACAGTAGAAGAAGAGGTTTCAAACGTGTTAAAAATGAAAACAAACCTGCTACTGAAGATTGAGGATTTGAGGATAAGTGAACTAATGATTCAATAGTGTTTTTTTACTTGGTGGAATTGTGGAAATTAGATGAGGTTACATATGGTCTAAGTGATTTCATTAGTTTTTGGGGTAAGATTTAGGTTCTTTTCTGGTTAGTGATATATTCTTTCAAATGTAAAAAGTACTAATTCTTTTGTGTAATGAAGTTTAAGGTGTCTTACTTTCATGTATTGCATTTCTTTTCTTTTGCATGAGTTATTTCACATTCATACATGTTGCATACATATATATGATTGCCATTTATGCTTGTATACACAAAATGCAAAGGGTTGAGAAAATTAAGACTACAGCATGTAAGTGAAAGATTTTGGCTCTTTTAGATGCCTGCTAAAAGGGAGGTGATTTGCACACTCCCAAAAATGATTGGCACACTCAAAATGTGAGTGTGTACATTTATACCCTTACATGATAAGAATAAGTCCAAACAATGTAAGGGTATAAATGTCAACACACTCAAAATTTGAGTGTGCCAATCATTTTTGGGAGTGTGATGGAAGTTGGGTCAATTGGAAATTAACAAACTTTTGACTTGCTGGAGTTGACTTTACAAATGCAATGCTACAGTCAAACTCGAGAAGACGATTATCCTCGAAATTTATTTTTCTCACCAAATTAGAAGGGTCAGAAATGACCCGATTCTGCAAAAGACTAGAGCTAGATATAAAAAATTAATCCTCGCTATAGTCATCTTCACTAGATGTTGTGGTCTCGTAATTAGCTAAAAGTATCGGGTAATTTTTGTAACATACCACATAGTCCTAAGAGGGGTTTCGTAAAAGAAATTCCGTTACTCTCCCGTCCCTTTCGCTACTGTTCATTAGAAGATGGTAAATTTATAATAGTAATGGTAAGTTTTGCTACACGAATAGGGGTAATAAACTAATGCTGGGTGATCAATTAGTGGGCTATGTTCAAAACAGTTACACTAGTGGGCTTCAGTAATGAGCTAAAGAGATTTTGGGCTAAGGGAGCTTTAACAAACTAAAGTAACATTAAGGGTGCGTTTAGTTGGAGAAAAAAAATCTCTTGTTTTTTATCTCTAATTTTGTAAAAATTTGAAAGGGAAATTTATCTCTACAAAACACTTGAAAATATAGAAAACTGTTTAGTTGATGTTTGTATTTTCTATTTTGAAGAAGAGATGGAGGGTTGTGGGTTACAAAGGGAAACAAGGAAAACAATTAAAATTTGTTTTGTAATTTTCCTTGTTAAGTTAGGAAATAGAGGATTTTGTGTTTTGCAAAACATTTTTTTTTTAAAACACTTATTTGAACGCGATCTCTATTTTCTTTGTTTTCTACAAAACATTTGTAGAAAACAAGGGTATATTCCCCCAACTAAACGCAACCTAAGTGTTCTTAGCCACACAGAAATGAAAATGAAGAATTATGTGAAAGACATCAGAATTTTAGTCGGGAATTTAAGCCTAAAGTGTTTCTCGCACTTCTAATACCCTTTTTCGCGAATTTAAGCCTAAAGTGTTTGTCGCACTTCTAAGGCATTTCTAGATACTTTTGGAACGGTATCTCTGGCAAAATCCTTTAAAGATCCGGAATCTTATCTACGGGTACTTGTACAGAAAATTGACTCCAATCCACCACATTGCTATATGGTAAACATAATGATCCTTGATAATAACAAGAACATTGTGGACGTATAGTCTGGAATGGGCCAGGCCCGGCAGACAGTGGCCCACTCTACGCCTAAACCCTAATCCATGCCCTATAAATATAGGGCTGGGATTCCCTTCTTCGAGGACACAACACAACAGGTTACTCTAAACCTAACTCTTGTATGCTATATCGCATCAATACTAACTTGACCGTCGGAGGTGGATCCCGGGGCTACGGCCTCGGGTCCACTCCTAACGGGTTCTCTTTGTTGACAGGTCTACTCAGGGCTTGAGAAGACGACGAACGGCCCAGGGAGAGTCGTCAAATCCAGCCCGCGCCAGATTATGTATCAACAAGATGGCGCCATCCGTGGGACATGACTACGACAAGTTCCGTGCTCTCACGTCACCGGAAAGCAACCATCGAGTTCAAAAGCCGGTAACTTTAATACTTTGTATTTTTTTTGGGTTGCACTTTAAAACCCGGCCGATGCGGTATTCATGCGTCAAGATATGTTATCTTTTAAATATTCATAAGATTTTATGTAAATCTTTTAACTTGGTAAACACGATTTTATCTATAGTCGCACTAAGTCCGCATGATCGGACGCACATAATGTTTTTTACGGTTGGTATGCTTGTTTGCACGACGCAGTCACGATAAATCTACCCGCGTTAGGCCGTGCGTTCGGACATCTTCGCAGATTAGCTACGTGCTATTGAACAGGCACCACGATGCTAGTCAATCGCCATGAGCGCACTGGACAAAAGCCGTGGTCATGTTATGTTCATCTGCG
This sequence comes from Artemisia annua, assembly GCA_014162995.1. Classification (NCBI taxonomy): domain Eukaryota; kingdom Viridiplantae; phylum Streptophyta; class Magnoliopsida; order Asterales; family Asteraceae; genus Artemisia; species Artemisia annua. The sequence goes on from LBNU01003071.1 coordinate 37,939, forward strand.
ATCATCCACAAATGTTCGGGTCTATGTGGTCACGATACATCCATCTGCGTCTGTGCGTGCAATTGAAACTATTAGTCACGGTCACGGTGCGATTGAAACAACAATTCAATATTTATGTAGTTTGTAAAACCTCACGATAGGTGTAATTCGCACTACTACTTCTCTTATGTGTTAATTTCACATGCTATGTGCTATATATTGCTTCACGCTAATCTTTTACTTCCTTAGGTTTTATATGTTGCGACTCGCGGCATATACTTTTAATATTTGCATTAAGTGTTTTTCAGGATTTGAATAACTAAGTTTAATGCTCCTACAAGAGTAGCACCATCAAACTTGGGGGGCTACCAGGGTATATAATACCACTGTTTCCGTACGCGTCACTCAGGTATATTTGGAAGCAGATCGTACGTAAGAGGTATTGCAAGCCCGGTACAAAGACGGATTTAAATATTCGCACCATCTTGCCGCAGGGGAGACGTCCTCTGTCGGTTGTAAAGACGGATGTAATGTTCGCACCTCCTTGTCGCGCACAGCGCGCACCTTTGCCACAGAAGCATGTCTTCTGTCGCACCATGCTGCATCGCTACTGGTACAAAAGGTACGCCCTTACCCAGGATGCAGCATACGAGATCCACCTTCACCATTGTGAGTCTCTCACAATCGCAATGTCAGTGTTACCCCAACTATAGAACTACGTGTTCTTCTTACGGGGTCTTTACTGTCACACTGTGGCGGGAAACCTAGCATACGCGCATCCCTCCCCGTCATGTAAGAACGGGTGTTACTCAGGATGGAACATGGTCACCACGGACGCGCCTACAAGGTCGCGGATTCGGATATAGTCTAATGGGCTAAACAGGACTGCGCCTCTGGGACAACCAGTGCGCACTGTCGCATTTGGGCTGCGCAGTATAGTCCGTCCTATGCGCACACCCGAGTTGCGCACACATGGGCCATGCCGTCATGGTTGATTGGGCCTACGCGGCCATGAACAGAACTTAAGTCTAGCATAACATAGCCATGCACTATGTCACACTAGACTTGGGGGGCTTGTGGACGTATAGTCTGGAATGGGCCAGGCCCGGCAGACAGCGGCCCACTCTACGCCTAAACCCTAATCCATGCCCTATAAATATAGGGCTGGGATTCCCTTCTTCGAGGACACAACACAACAGGTTACTCTAAACCTAACTCTTGTATGCTATATCGCATCAATACTAACTTGACCGTCGGAGGTGGATCCCGGGGCTACGGCCTCGGGTCCACTCCTAACGGGTTCTCTTTGTTGACAGGTCTACTCAGAGCTTGAGAAGACGACGAACGGACCAGGGAGAGTTGTCAAATTCAGCCCGCGCCAGATTATGTATCAACAAACATATCCTCCATAGATTGCGCCAGTTAACATAGAACTTGCAACTCAAAACCACTAGGACATAAGCAATACTTGCTTTGGCTTACATACTTGGTGTAGTTTTGACCTTTTGGAAGGTGAGGGTGAACTTGAATATCATTGTCTTCATTGTTTCCCCAATGTTTGGAACAACTTAACTGGTATAGGACCACGGATTTTACCTCAAAAGAACACCAAGATGGAACGTTCCCCAATGTTGGAACAACTTAACTCGTATAGGACCACGGATTTTACCTTAAAAGAACTCCAAGATGGAACGTTCATAAGGTGATTTGTCACTACTTACACTTGGGATATTGTTAAAAGGCCCATTTATCTCTGAACATCGATACATCTCGTCTTGGAATGAAACCTCTTCTGTTTTGTTGGCATTACAAAGACCTCGTAAGTTCGTATAGTATATAGATTAGTTATGCTACACATTTTGGTTATCTAGTATGTTCTCAATCATTACAATAAACATAGAAGTGATCAGCTTCATTGCTACGGTTCCAATAAGGATACCTTTTTGCGATGATGTCAATGTAGTCTTTTACTACCGCTTGCATCTGTTTACTGAAATCGTAGACTTCATCCGGCTTGTAAATGTAGTAAAAAATGCTGGTTACACTTATATGGGAATAAAGAAGGCATGTGCTTCATCGGGATGGCTAGCTGCCATAGTAATTCCTTTTCATTCCATCACCTCGATGAAGTCACCTCGACACTATATACATATTTCATCGGACCATTGTGCACCAAAGGAGCTTCTCCTTCCTTATAAACCCATATCTTGAATGTCTTTATCATCTCGGACCTCGGTATAACTCCTGAATGATCAAATTATAATCTAAAAAGTTGGAAACTAAAGGGCTAACAATGCAGTTGCCTTATATTTTAAGGGTAACTAAGAAAGAGATCATTTTTTTCGTCGTTTACGGGGAAAAAAGAGTTTAGAGTTCATATGAATCTTCAAATACGATTCTGTAATCGCTAATTTTCTGAATTCAGCGGCAACAAAGTTCGTATATGAGGACACACTACTAATCTAGACTCGATTTACAAAGCAACAAATAGGCTATATTTTTTTTTGAACGGCAATATATTTAAAAACTCTAGCAAGATACTAGAGAAAAGAACTTACAAAACGACATTAAAAGCGTCTTTTGGATCACAAATCCATTCAATCCAGTTAGGATTGAAATTCCTATTCCTATGTTTAATCCATAAATGAGATAATATTTTGATCTCATCTACAAGAGTGTCTTTCCTTGGAGGTTTTGCACTGAAGCAAATCCGATTTCTGAACCTCCAAATAACCCATAACGTGGTTTGGATAACCGCGTCAAAACATACTTTTAAGGATTGTTGTTGACTAGCCATGTCACCCCAAGTAATAAGATTAGGAAGATCCTTTGAGATCGGAAGTCATCAATTCCCCACCATTTTGCTATCAGGACCATAAACGAGATGCAACAATGCAATCAATGAACAAATAGGCTATATTAACTAGCAACATTTCCTTTCTTCAACCTATGTGGGATTGAATGTAGAAATGCCAAAACAAACAAAAGTAACAGGGTACCTAAGTTTATTGTTGACTCGTTCACATTTACTAATCTAATATCAAGTCCCGAATATTGTTATTAAGTGACCGGTGTGGCGTAACTTTACTCCGCATAGAAAAATGGCCGATAAAGATTATACGACTAGTCTCAAACACTTGTTCGACTCCCCATTGTGGTGATGGCACGTGGTATTTCTCCATTACGCAAGGTCACGACACGAGCACTTGATTTTTTTTCATTGAGCATATTAAAAACCAATCAATTGGCAGTTTTGCACAAGCTAGATCAGCATTGGTGTATGAGGGCATCTCTGTGTTTTAACATTTGTGGATGAGGTTGGCTCTTTATGTTTTGTCACAACTAACAAGTAACAAAGCTTTTGGTATTCAAACTAAATCATATGTATATGTACTAATGTCACGTTTTGATATAGGATATCATGTGTTTCATGTTAAAATTGGATGTGATCCATGGACTTGATGCTTTATAAGGTTCTAGTGTTCATAGGCAAGAAAATCTTTGAGATAAAAGTCGATAAAAGAATTTGGAAACAGGCTAAACGATTTAACAAATACGGAGTATATAACTATTTTCCAAAACGAAACGACATGTATTATTATTAAATCGAACGGAAAAAATTTAGAATTACTGTAGCTTTTTTTTTTGGGAACACTTAACTGGAGAAACGCGAAGGGGTTCCCGTAAAGGACTCCAGCGGAGATGAAACTCGATCTCATTTGTCTGATTCGATGCCAAGGTTTTCTCAACAGTTGCTTTAAGGATTCGGCCTCGTGTTCTTGCTAACTGTTTAATGTTTGCTTGTATGATACTGTATCATTCTCCTGATAGAAAAATACATGTAAAACAAAGTTTATACAACGTGTATAACCAAACGAGTTTACAAATGTAAAGGACATATAACAGAGACGAAAAGATAATTACTTTGATCTTCGGAGCTTCTTCATCTCGCAGACTTCTCGAGGTTGATGATAATGTCCAGTTAGTGACAGATTGAAGGTCAAGAATTGGATCGATTCGAGATAAGTAAATTACAAGTAAAAGAAGCAAAAAGAGTGTTAGTATGGTCACTTTGGTACGTAGCAACTTACATATTTGCTCTCTTTTGATCTTCTACATATCAAGCTTGTGTATGTATATGAACCAAATACTAAATCAATTTGATGCATGTGCATGTGTGTGTTAGGTACGTACTCTTACAGATTTATTCAACCATACTAAATTACTACTACGTAATAGCATCTTTCTATATTTGACCCATATATTTTGGCAACATGTTTCTACAATGGTGTTATCTTTTACTTTTTGTTAAATTATTACAGTAAAATTTATAGTATCCGGAATAATAGTATTAGAACTTATGCAATAGAACAAACTCATTTTTATTGAAATTTGGTACATAAGAGTTAAGACGCGATTATATTGATTTTTAACAATCAATCAAATCAAGAGTGAAACAAATTGTTCATGAATCTATAAGGATCTCAAGTTAATTATCATGAAAGACCGCAAATAGAAGTATCACAAAAGCCAATGAACAAGAAGCACGTACGGTTGGAACTTGGAAGAATACTTGACAACATTAACTTAAACTCAACTCTACTTCCACATTGGACACATAAATTTTTCGTTATCTCTGTTATAGTCTTATGAATATGTGGTGTCATATTTGGTCTTATTATTCATCGTTTATTTGATACCATTTTTTGTTTTTACATAAGATAGATCATTAAGTGCACATGACGATGTTTCTTATTTTGATGTCTTATTCCTAACATTTTATTTTTAGAAAGCAATATATAAATAGAACCCCAAACGGGCAAAAGAGTAGAATACGAGGCATCCATCCTCAAATCTCAATTAAACAAGATAATTAATAGAGAAAGAGACCCAAAAAAACACAAAATACAACCAAATACTTATACTAAAGCTCACACAAAAAACTATTGATGATACACTAACTTATTATTTTATACATATCTCACAAAGAACTATTGATGATAACTAACCAATGTAAACTCACTGCAAACATAAATGGCAAGGCCGACAGATCAATATCTCCCATGAAACCATGGCCACTCATATTGCATAAGCAAAAGGCAATAATCAGCCATTGACATTGCAGTAGCATCCGAAAGTGCAATCACATTATACCATATGAAGCCAAATCAGAACCAGAAAACGCAGGCCACAAATTACCAAAATGACAGTCATCACAGAAATATTTTGTACCTGAATGAGCAGAACACTGAAATAGTCACTGTACTCGAATATTAATGGGGTCGCATAACCATTGTTGCCGATCTATGTCTTTATACTTATTCGACCTTCGCACAATCCGCTCGTAGCTTGTTAATTGAATGTCTTGAACAATTTTGTTAGTATTTGAAATCTTGTTGCCAAACACACGAGCATTTCTTTCTTTCCGAATGAAGTAACCGGAAGTTCAAATAACCGTTTGTCAAGCACGAACAATATTACTAGGAACATCAACGTTTTGCATGATGAAAAAACTTCACCAATGGAGAAAGCATTAATGCTCCCCATCTTCCACCAACTAAAAACCTTATCCCACACAAAATTTAATTTGATGCATGTGTATGTGTGTGTTAGCACGTGTAAGAGTACGTAGTACGTACTCTTACAGATTTATTCAACCATACTAAATTACTACTACGTAATAGCATCTTTCTATATTTGACCCATATATTTTGGCAACATGTTTCTACAATAGTGTTATCTTTTACTTTTTGTTAAATTATTACAGTAAAATTTATGTATCCGGAATAATAGTATTAAAACTTATGCAATAGAACAAAGTCATTTTTATTGAAATTTGGTACATAAGAGTTAAGACGCGATTATATTGATTTTTGACAATCAATCAAATCAAGAGTGAAACAAATTGTTCATGAATCTATAAGGATCTCAAGTTAATTATCATGAAAGACCGCAAATAGAAGTATCACAAAAGCCAATGAACAAGAAGCACGTACGGTTGGAACTTGGAAGAATACTTGACAACATTAACTTAAACTCAACTCTACTTCCACATTGGACACATAAATTTTTCGTTATCTCTGTTATAGTCTTATGAATATGTGGTGTCATATTTGGTCTTATTATTCATCGTTTATTTGATACCATTTTTTGTTTTTACATAAGATAGATCATTAAGTGCACATGACGATGTTTCTTATTTTGATGTCTTATTCCTAACATTTTATTTTTAGAAAGACAGCAATATATAAATAGAACCCCAAACGGGCAAAAGAGTACAATACGAGGCATCCATCCTCAAATCTCAATTAAACAAGATAATTAAAAGAGAAAGAGACAAAAAAACACAAAATACAACCAAATACTTATACTAAAGCTCACACAAAACAGTATTGATGATACACTAACTTATTATTTTATACATATCTCACAAAGAACTATTGATGATAACTAACCAATGTAAACTCACTGCAAACATAAATGGCAAGGCCCACAGATCAATATCACCCATGAAAGATGAAACCATGGCCAGTCATATTGCATAAGCAAAAGGCAATAATCAGCCATTGACATTGCAGTAGCATCCGAAAGTGCAATCACATTAGAACATATGAAGCCAAAATCAGAACCAGAAAACGCAGGCCACAAATTACCAAAATGACAGTCATGACAGAAATATTTTGTACCTGATTACCTGAATGAGCAGAACACTGAAATAGTCACTGTACTCGAATATTTATGGGGTCGCATAACCATTGTTGCTGATCTATGTCTTTATACTTATTGGACCTTCGCACAATCCGCTCATAGCCTTTTAATTGAATGTCTTGAACAATTTTGTTAGTATTTGAAATCTTGTTGCCAAACACACGAGCATTTCTTTCTTTCCAAATGAAGTAACCAGAAGTTCAAATAACCGTTTGCCAAGCACGAACAATATTACTAGGAACATTAACGTTTTGCATGATGAAAAAACTTCACCAATAGAGAAAGCATTAATGCTCCTCATCTTCCACCAACTAAAAACCTTATCCCACACGCTCATAGCAAGATCACAAGTGACCAAACGATAAGCACATGATTACACCGCATTAGTATAACTTGGACATAGAACCGAATCAAATCAATACCTCTTTTATCAAGCTCCTCTCGAACCGGAAGTCTTCCTTTCAAAGCTCTCCAAACGAAGATGTTTACCCTTTTTGGCACCAACTTGTTCCAAAGCGTTTCTTGAGCTCCACTTTCCACTTGTAAAATCTTTTCCTCGATCAATCTTGATAATTCTTTAACCTTGAATTCCCCGTCATCGAATAGCGTCCACCTCCATCTATCCCTGCAATCATTAGAAACAACAACATTTTGCAAAGCCCTTCGTAAATCATCTAACTCCTTACAAACTCTACCCCTAATACTCCTCACCCAATCCCATTCCCAACTCCACGCACCATTCACCCACGAGCCCTTATCTCTCACACTATTCCTTACATTACATATATGTAAATATATATTTAAGTATCCTATGCCATAACTTTAATCTAAATGCTAATTTATACAAACCTTTTTCTTTTAGCAATTTCCACACAGCATTTGGAAATTAAACAATACAACAAAGCTAATAAAGGACTACTTCTTACATATTTCAAGGCGTTTCATCATTTAATCTATGAATTTATACATGTTGATACAAAAAAGGCAAGAATCTTATACATTGTAGATGAAGAAAAAAATATTAAAATTTCTTTCAATCTGAGTTAGAGGGCTTTGTTTAATACGTTTACACCTGTGCGCTTAACAAAGAGGTTTAAAATCTAGCATTACATAGTACATACACAAGGAAGTACATCAATAATCATACAACTAAAAAGTATTGTTATAGTTGTTCCAGTAATACATACATCAAATAGTTACACTAAAATACCGTATAACAATCAGAATCAATTCAAGTTGAACCCGGTCAACTGAACATTAAGCCTTCTAAGCCACACAGAATGAAGAATCATGTGAAGTACATCAAAGTGTTTGGCTGGCAGGTTTACCATGAAATGTCTTTGTACTTCAAGTACCCTTTTTTGCATTTCCAAATACTTCGAAAAAGGTATACCTTGCAATATACTTTTAAGATCTGGGATCTTGTCTACGGGTACTTGCACAGAAAATTGACTCCAGTCCAAGACATCGCTATATGGTAGAACATAATGATCCTTGATGATCACCGGTATGCATCCCGTGTAGATTGCTTCTGTTGCCCTAGAGCTTGCAACTTCGTACCCGCTTGGGCATAGACAATACTTACTTTGGCATAATAACTCGGTGTAGTTTTTATTTTTTGGAAGATGATTATAAACTTGAATATCATTATCAGAATTGTTTCCCCAATGCTGGAACAACTTTTGTCGTACAACACCATGATTTGCGCCTGCAAAGAAAGCTAAGATTGGACGATTGTAGGGTGATTGACCACTACTTGTTTTTGGGATATTATCTAATGGTGCGTTGATCTCAGTCATGGACACATCCCGCTTTGGAATGAAACCTTCTGAGATATTCGCATTGCAAAGAACTCTTATGAAATTCTTAAATAGTTTAGGATTTCCGAATGATACACGTGGCGCCTGTTATTAATATGAAGAAATTTGCATTTGTCAATGATTTGATACAAATAATGCAAACTAATAATCAAAGGGAAAATTCCATATAAAAATTAACTTGCATTTAGATGGAAATGACAAAGTAGAAACATAAGCATAATAACTCGGTGTAGTTTTTATTGATTTCTATTCTAAGATACATATAAATGAACTTACTTTCAAAATTTTCTATTTAAGAGTAGGTTAGCTTTGTCATTTAACAAACAAATGGAAAGATATTAATCATTTTATAGTACGTAATTTAATGTATATGCAACTTTCCCAATAAAATATCAACAGCAAAAGTTGGCTAATACATACCCAATCATGGCACGATACAAAAAAGTGATCGGCTCCCTTGCTACGATTCCAGTAAGGATACTTTTCCGCAATGACACCAATATAGTCTTCGACTATCGTTTGTATCCTTTTAAAAAAACCAATGCTTTCACTAGGCGTGTGAAGGTAATAAACGATGTTGGTTATACTTATGGGGATAAAGAAAGCATGTGCTTCGTCTGGATCGTTAGCCACCAAAGGATTTTCTTTTCTTTGCATCTCTTCGATGAAGTCACCTTCGATACTGTATATATATTTCATTGGACCAGTATGCATCAAGGGGACATCTCCTTCTTTATAAGTCCATATCTTGAATGTCTTTATCATCTCATTGTGACTTCTGAATGATCAATCATGTTAGAAACATGGATTGTTTGTGCGTTAAACGTACTCTATTGATATTATGAAGGCTCAAGGATATGCGTAATTCAAGCCAACTCACAAAAACATGTATGAATACGACCAACAAAAGAAGAAACTCGTACGAGTGCAAACACTTAACTGGAAAAAGGCGAATGGGTTATTGTAAACAGCCGTTCTTTCAGGGATGTAACTCCCTTTCTTTTCACTTGAGGCAAAGCTCTTCTTAACAATTGAATTGCGAATTTCACTTCGTGCTTTAGCTAACTGTTCTTCAATTCTTGCCAATTTAATATCGGCTTTCTAGCAAACAGATAATTAACACATAACGCAGCATGTTACAACAACTTTAATTCTAGAAACATTAAAAGAAGGACGAAGATAGATTATCATATGTTTCCAACAAGATATACCTTGATCTTGGGTACATCGTCATCTTCATTGAGCGTTTGATCCGTTGGTGATACATAAAGTGCAAGAAACAGCAGTGAAAACAAGGCTAATGTAATGGAGAATTTGTTATGATCAGCTCCCATTTTCGTCCTCCTATGATCGACCTTATACGAGTTAAGTTTGTTGTCACACACTCTTATATTGGAGAAAGTCAGAAAACTGTTTTTTCTTATAAATGATTGGAATGACACATGAAGGTTGCAACAAAAAACATATATGAAACATGTACCTTTACGAGACTAAATGTTGGTCATAGAATACGGGTTAAGATTCACATTTAGATTCGACGAACACAAAAGTCAAAGGCCAAAGAATACGGATTACGTTTCTTAAAGTGCTTGTTTCCAAAAGGTGACTTTTAACTTAAACTCCCACTTAATAAAAATTTGGTAAATGATTATAAAGTTATATGTACAACCAGGGACGAAACAAGGACACAAAACGACCAGATCCACTTAGAATAAACTAAACAATACAACAAACACAAGTTTTAAGGACTTTGTGCATTTAAAAAAATCGAGGTTTTTTAACAAAATTAACACTATGCAACAAAAATCCATAGATGTCCCAGGACACCCCTGGTTCCGTCACTGCGTACAACTCTAAAGCATGTTCATTTGAGAAATATATATTTGGTGAGAGCTTTTTAACCACATATCCTAAAAAATTGAAATTTTAGAAGGTAAAAGACGATGGTGCACATTTTAAGTATGGTATATAATGTTAAATATGAAATGTTTAGAGATCATTAAGTGCTAATTATCTAAACATGAAATGCTTAAACAAATCTAATTATAGAGTGGTTGTTATCAAATCTCAAAAATCAAATGTAATTTCTTCACATATGAAAATAATGAGAAGAAATCATATTTTAATTTTTCGTAATGGTTCACATGCAAATTTCAATATTTTTTGGATGATTCTCTTCATTCACAAATATCCTCTACCTTGTAAAATATTTTTAGATTTTTTGAACATATGATTCAAAAAATTCACACGTTCTCATTCAACTATATATTCTATTGTTACATAAAATTTTCGTTAGTCTTATAAAATAATACCATTTTGGTGAAAGTGACCTTAAGTTATCTCGTTGTCTATACAAATTAATGGATGATAGTTATAAAATTGTCATTTAACCAGCGATTGATGTAGTGTAGCTATACACGTGAAGATATTATTTAACAATAGAAAACTACTATCGTATATCATATGGCCATTGAAATCTTATCATTTCAACCAAGTACAACACATGCAGACGTCGTAATTACAGTTTGCACATTTAAAATAGGGATTTTGAGTCTCTGATTTTTAGGTCCACCCATCCTGAACATTTTTACATGATCGATCGACCTTTGATCTTATCCACGAGATGACTTGATCCACCTTTGATCACATAAGCCAGCCATATATCTTTCTTAGAAGGGATTGTGATCCGAAGAGTTTTCGAGACACTCTTCAGGATTTAACTCATCATGCATGTAGCTTAATATATTATGTATACATGCCTTATGAAACTAATTACTTATTAATCTATAAAACTAATAAAAAGAAAAAATAATTTAACACTAATGTCAGTAATGTGCATATTAATTATGTAAGTTATTAGTTTATGCATGTTGAGTACAAAACGAGCAAAAGCATTTGTCACTTTTTCATGAATGCAAAACAACACTCTCGTAGTCTGGTTAATGATTATTTACTTCCTTAACTCGAGTCTATATATAATTTAATCACTGAACTTTCTTTGCAAATGTTTTACGTTTATTCTTATGTTTATTTGACCACTTATTAAATCATTTAACTTAGCTTTGAACACGTTTTTATTATTAAGTGTAAAAATGCGTGTGATCAAAACCCTTAACGTTAACACTTCGTATAATTAAAATTTTAATTTAACTTATTATAATCGTTAATTAAAAATTTAAAATTCATAACTCTAAATAACGGTCTGATCAAACCTTCAATTTTTTTAACAATGATTTTAATTACTACAAATGCAAAAAACACACATGCAGTATTTGATGCTAGGTCTATATGTGTAAAGAATATGAGTTTTAAATAAGTGATTAGAAAATAAAAAACCTAAAGAACTGATCCACTTTATCCAACTCAAAGAAAATAATTAAAACTTAAGAAATGAATACCAATACAACTCACTGTATCACGCGGATAGTGAGAAAAATAAATTATCGTTCTCACAACTATCGGAGTAACAAAAGTTCTATACGAAACACCATTTAGCTAAAGAACAAACCAAAAGATCTCATCCATCCATCCTCTTTACATCCAACGGTGTAGATTAATTATCATTTTAAAATTAAAATAGTCTGAGGGGCATTTTAGTCACTTTCATTATTCATTTTAGATTCATCCCTGATATAACACACCCACCCACACACACACACACACACACACAACGGTTACACACACAACCACCGTGAAACCACCCCAAACGGTTATCCCCAAACTGTTATCCACCCAAACTCACCCCGATACATACACACACACTGCTGGAGTACCAATCCCGCCGGAAACATATTCCGTCAACGATCTATCACCAGAAACACTAGTATCAATCTGTGACCATTCTCTTCGTATAAGAACCAAATCGGAATCATTTCCGGTCACTTTGCCGGAATCCATGGCTGATCGTTTCAAAATGTGTATGGATCTCTCATCCACTTTTCAGAACCGAGGGTTTGATGATTAAATAAATAATTAGTTCATTTTTAGTTTCTGAAAGTTGTTTTGGTACGTGTTTGAATGAAGAAGACACATGAAGAAGATAATGAGTTTAAGCTAAAAAAAAAAAGAAGAGAAATTAGAGATAGTAGAGGCTCACGTGAAAGTACATGAAGTCTTGGGTAATTGTGAAAGTAGTGTGAAACTGTGAATATTTACTATTTTTCTAGGGAATGGATCTAGTAAGAAGAAAAAATAAAATGAGAAGAGTGAGAAAAGTTTCCAACCACACAATTCAAATAAGAGGGAGAAATTTAAGGGGAGATGCATCTATTTTTGTAGGTGCATCTCAAATGTGTGGTTGTGGTTTCTTCTCATCCTTCTCATTTTAGTTTTTCTTCTCATTTGATCCTAACTCATTTTTCTAATCATTTTTTATTAAAGGGTTTTGGTCTTTTTTTTCTTAAACCAATACAATGGCAACAAGACACGTGATTAAGATGGAACAAAAGAACTTTGTATCAATTTTTTATTGTAACAGTTATAAATGCGAATAAAAGATAGTATAGATAGTAGAGGTTCATTGTGAATCTCATGTGATGCACCAAAGAATCCAATAGGATTCTCAATGAATCCTATGGGATGCACCAAAGAATCCCATAGGATTCATACTGAATCCTTTGTGATTTATCGACAAGATAAATCATACATAATCCCGTGGGATTTTTTTACGAATCCCGTGGGATTTTTCTGAACGGAAATTTAAAAAAAAATCAATGTTTTACGAATCCCGTGGGATTTTTCTGGACGAAATTTTGAAAAAAGATTTCGTCTTTTTACGAATCCCATGGGATTTCTTTACGAATCATGTGGGATTTTTCTGGATGGAAATTTTGAAAAAAAAAATCGTCTTTTTTTGAATCCCATGGGATTTTTACGAATCCCGTGGGATTTTTCTGGACGGAAATTTTGAAAAAAAAATCGTCTTTTTACGAATCCCATGGGATTTTTTACGAATCCCGTGGGATTTTTCTGGACGGAATTTTGAAAAAAAAGTTCGTCGAAAGTATATAACAATGCATATCTATAGAAAGATAATTTTTTTCTCGTCGCGATGGTGTATTTTTCGTAGCTTGTAGATTTACCGTTTGCAAGATATGTTGTTTTTAAAAAAAAGTGGAAAGTGGGTTTTTATATTAAATGAGCTAAATTGCCAATTTTGCCCCCCTTTGTTATTTTTTTATTTGATCTTAGCCATTAGATGAAAGGTGGATGGATGGTTGAGATTGACTTATTTGTTTTTTAAGTGATACTTGTTTTGCATAGATCTCACCTCCTATAGGAGTAACCTATACCAACCCAATACTGGGTGACTCGACATGCGATATTTTAAATTTTTGGTTCAGGTAACCGTCGCCTTTGGATCGGCTTCGGTCAGATAAACATGATACATGCTTGGTGAGCACCATTATTAATTTTCTCATTCCTTTAACTTGCGCGATCCTTAAATACCATTGTTCGCAATGATCAATAATAGGAAGTCATTTTAAGTAGAAATGCAAATGTTCGCCGAATGAATCAAAAGTTGTAAGACATACAAAGTCTTAGGAATGTATTACAATTTTCATATACATTAACAATATATGTATATAATTACCAATGTTATAAATAGCGTTAGGCGTAGCATTGCGGCATGACCAAGCCTCACACCTTAGCGACTTAAGTGAAAATTTTGCGTTTTTAAAGCGTGGCATAAAGAGGCACAAAATATGAAAATATTTATATATTTATATCATATTTTATATATATTGAGTTTACAAAAAGCATTGTACAAAATGTTTTAGAGAAAAGTTGTTTATCGTTCCCAAATTCTTCTTATACCTAATGAACCAATCACAGCCTTTTATTTTTTTTTATCATAACAAAAAAACTCACTTTCATCTTTTAAAAAAAATAAATATCTCACAAACCATTAATTGTTACACGAAAAAAATCATTCCATCACGATAAGAATTAAATTATCTGTCTATAGAGAGACACTTTTATATACTTTTGACTAACTTTTTTTCGATTTTTTTTTGTGAGTGTTGAAATTTACGTTTTGAAAAATCACATGTAATTTGTGAAATCACACGTGATTCCTAATATACAAATCATATGTGATTTGCTAGTCACACGTGATTCCTAACATATAAATCAAATGCGATTTTTACAGACGCAAATTTTAACACTAAAACAAAATTCAAAAAAAAAAAAAAAAAAAAAAAAAAAA
>LBNU01003077.1:7571-40012 GCA_014162995.1 Artemisia annua
TTTCTACTGATTGATTCTTGTCCTAGATGTAATATTTAGCTACTATGTGAGTTTAAGAGCCTAAATCCACCTTATCTCTACCAATATGCACATTCAAAGTTCCACCTAAACACTAAATGGAGCTAGAAAGGAGATTTTGACTTTTTATAAAAAGACCTAAGGTTTTTACTGCATAGCTACTCTAATTAGACCCTATGTGATCTACTGGAACTAATCTACACCTACAAACTATCTAGAATACATAAGTAAAGCTTAAACCAAACACCCCTTAATACGAGTAGTTGCACTAAGTTTTTAGATTTTAAGCTTAATACTATCAAACTAATGATCAATTACTGCTTCCTAACTGTATTTAATGCTAACTAATCAATAAAATACAGCAAATCTCAACAAGAACACAGAAATGCAGTCTTAGCTACTTAAGGCAGTTTACTCGTAGTTTTGACTTTCTAATTGCACTACTAGTTTGACTAAATTGGATTTCTACTGAGCAATTCTAGACCTATGTGATATATTAAGCTATTTAGAAACCAAATTAGGCTGATTCTAACACTTGTTCTCCTAAATCTAAGATGGCAGTCACTACATCAGCTTAATGAACTCAAAAGTTAAATGAAATGGTAATCTTGACTTTTTGCTCTATAATCTCCCAATTCAATGCTTTATATTACTTAAATTAACCTATTGTGATGTACTGATGGAGGAAGAACAACAAATAAACCACAAGAACACATAAAATTCCCTTAACCCAACAGTCCTTTAATTGGCAGTTTACACTACGTTTTGATCTTTTAAGCTTAACTATACCAATCTAACTATCAAGAAAGGTTATGTAACTAATATAGGGACTAAATGAACACGGAATTCAGGCAAACAACATCTACAACTCACAATTGCAGATTGAGTTAGCTATAGGCAGTAGAAGCATGAAACTTATACTAGAGCATGTAGAAGTACCAAATAAACATACATTAAACTACAAATATGCTAGATAAATAGATGAGACACAGTATGCTTAACTAATAACTATGAAAATGCAAATTTCAACTAATCATGAAAAGAAAACATACCTCAAGGCTCACTGATCATGTAGGATGACTAGTAGCAGTTCATAGAAACTCACAATAAGCATAAGTACCTGATGTGAGCTTAAGACAAGGGTTATAGAGGCTTATGCAAGCTGATTTCCCTTTGTTAATAATAATAATAATTTTTTATATAAGCTTAAACTAATCTGAGAAAACTTAAATTTCAGAAATTTACAAGCTTTTAAAGGAAAATCTGCAACTTCACAGTAAATTGCTTTAAAGAGAACTACTTGAAAGGAAATTTAGAAATATAACACTTTTATTAAACTTTGAATAGCATTACATTAAACTGAAAGCATGATTACATAAGTAGAAACATTAACTTATTCTAAATTACGCTTAATTTCTAATCTATAAACTACCCTCAAACTACCCCTAATCCTCCCCACTGCAACCATGGAGGAGGACCCTATTTATAGAGTAAGTGAGTCGGTGGGAATGCTACCAGAAGCTGCCAGAAATCATTTGATCATATCCCATCTAGAATATCCTCATTCCATTCACTCTAGACCCTTGGATTAGCTTCCAGGCTCTTCTTGGCCAATCAAATGCTCTAAATTTGCCACGTGGGAAGGATATGACGCCATTTCTGACACGTTGGCAGAAGGTTCCAGAGCATACGAGGTTTATTTGAGGTTAAAAGTGNAAGTTTCAAAATGTTGTTTATAAAACGGGTGAATCCATCACCACAATTCAAAAGTTCACTTTGCAACAAAGACCTCCCGGGTGTGGTTATGCTCTTGGTTACGATACACCTAGTTTTTTAAAAACATCACTCAAGGAAACTCCAAAACTGTATAGTGCAGAACACTTATTTGATGAATCTGTTGTGCGTGTTGTTGTAGATAATCGTGACGAAGAAGATGAAATAGAGGATGAGAGTCGATCTAAAATGAGCAATGTTTTTTATAATACACTTTTTGATTACTCAAAATTTCCTCATTTAAATGAATCTTTTGTGCCTCAGAAAGAGAAAACTGAACAACATTGGTCTTTAATAAAAGTAAATGAGTCATCTTCTGATGTTGGTCCTGTAAAACCAGTTGCACAAATAAATGGTCCTTTACCTGACTCCACTCAACTTAAACCATTACAAAAACGTTGTAGTGTCATGCGGTATTTTGATACATTTATGGAAGACATAACGTTTTTAGAACAAGTGATTGAAAGAAACTCAAAAATAATTGTCGCAACTTTTCAAAATGTTTATGAAAAAGAAAAAAGAGAAGTCTTTCAAAAACAATTGTTGCCACATGTTCAACACTTGCGTCTTTGTGCCACACACTGGGAAAAGGAACTTCAGACAGAGGTAAAATCAATGATGGAAGTTTTCAACGCAACCGAACAAAATATTTCAAAACAAAAAAGGAAAAACAAAGGTTTGCAAAAAGAAGCTGATCGACTCTTAGAATATGTCCTTAATGCTGATATATTATCTGTGATTATGAATTCTTTGTATGAGTCTGGTACTGCTATGCTTGTTGATGATCACACTGATGATATTAAATTGTTGCATGAACATGTTGAGACTTTAAAAAGAGAAAATGAGAACCTTGTGAAACACAATGATGATGTGCAAAATAAACTTTCAAACGAGATTTCTCATCTTAAAAAGAAGCTTGAATGGGGTCAAAAACAAAGTCTTTCTTTCGAATTGCAATTGCAAAGTCAAAAAATTTCAAACTCCTTTAAGGATGGAGCTATAGAGTTACAAAGTCAAATTTCCAAATATCAAAAGGAATTAGAGGAATTAAAAGTAATAAACAATGACATCTGTTTTTGCAATCGTGAGCTGGAATCTAACATTCAAGAAAAGAAGCACATCATTATTGAATTAAAAGAGAAAATCATGTTACTTGAAAAAGGAAAGTTTGCTAGCAATAATGTGATAGCACTAGGCATGTACAACATCGACACAACCACTAAGGAAACACACTCTCAAATTTCTAATGAAATTGCTTCAACTTCCACAGGAATAGTTACCACTCCTAGCGTTAGCCGATCAAAGCGTAAGAGCACAAAAAGGAAGAATAGGATCTGGAAGCATAGAAGTGGAAAACTATAAGCCTCTGAAGTAGAAGACCACCTTAGGAATTTGAATAAAAATCATGTTGCACTAGATTTGGATTCTGATTTGGCAAATTGTATTCCTAATCTTTGTGTAACGAATGCAGAACCTTTGATGCTTTGCATGTTAATGCTTCATGTGTGTTTTGTCGTAAAAGTATGTTATCTGGTGATCATGCAAAATGTGTGGCAAACTCTCTTTTATCTCGTAATAAGAAACGTACATCTGACAGAAAATCTAGGCCTACTATTGCTTCGAAATCTATGCTAGGTATAAAGCCAAATGTAGTTTCTAACAATGATGTAGTCGCCCCTGTAGTTGCGAACAATATTACTAAGAACATGTCACCACCTAGCGAATTCCTTAAGAAGAAAGCACAAACTAGTTGGAGTTGGCAACGTTGGTTAGCAAGGACACAGAATTTTAAATGGATACCTAAAATCATAAATGTTTGTTTATCTAACCTAACGGAACCCACAACTTCTTTGGGTTCCACCCTTACACCTGTTCCATCTTTGTCTCCTTCGTGTGATGCAGGTGGTTCAACTTGTTCTTTGGATTGTTGATAGCGGATGTTCCCGACACATGACAGGCAATCTCAAACTGTTAAGAAACATTGTCTCAAAGTTCATTGGATACTTCATGCATAAGTATTCAGAGATTGATTCTAGAAGGGAAGATAAGGAACACACACCGGCAATGGATCTCATGCACACCTCAGCCAGAATCCACAAAACAAGGCATGAGAATTCCTGACATTCTTTTATCAGATGCTGTTCGTAACACCAATGCTTATGAAGTCTATGATTATGCTCAAAAGAATGACTCAGTCGAGTTAAGTTCCACAAAATCCAAAGCAGGTGCTAAGGGTACTGAAAAGACTTTCAAGGCTCCCAAGTTTAGATCAAAGAAAGTTACTCGTCAACCAACAAGGAAACTCACCATTCGTGACGAACCGATTGAGAATGATACAGAAGAAACAACTGTTAAACGGGCAAAAGATACTCGAGGCAAGGGGAAACAACCTCAAGAGGAAGAAGCTGGAACTCCACCTTTGTCTGAATCTGAAGAAGACGAACAAATGCAATTTGTCCTACAAGAAATTAAACACACAGAAGAGGAAAGGATAGCCAAGCTACAAAAGAAAGGTGAAGGGTCTGGCTCCAGAATAGTCGAAAAAGAAATTCAGTCATCTGTGGAAGCGGAAGAAGATAAGTATGAAGAAACTGGTTCTCAAACACTCTCAGATACTGATACTGATCTTGAAAAGGTGAATTCAGATGATTCAGACAACTCCGATAAGAGTGAAGCATCCTCAAGTTCAGAAAAACAGCCTACTGACGAAGAAGAACAGAACAGTGACAAAGATAGGGAAGTTAGTGAAGCTGTTGCTGAAGAATCTGAAGGAGAAACAGAAAGTAGTGATGAAAGAATAAGAGTAACAAGTGATGAAGAAAAGAAAGATGATGAAGAATCTGACAGTGAAGCAAGTGATAATGAAACTGGGAATGATGATGATGATGAGACAAAAGAACAAGAGACAGATGACACAACCATTGACATCACCGGAAGTCATGAGATTGTTCCATTTACTGCTCCACTTCAACAACCTCAAGTAACCTCATCTCAGGATCAACCTTCAATGACTCAACCACTTCCACCTCAGACAACCCAAGATCCACAAGAAACTGCTCATCCTAGTCTGCTAAGATCATTACAACAACAAATGAATAAATTACAAGGGCAGATCTAAGTACAACAGAAAGACCTTGAACAATTCAAAGTCTACAACATTGATGCAGCAATGGCAGACAGAGTTAAGAATAGATTACCAGGAGAAGTTCGAAAATATGTTCGTGAACAACTTCCAGCAACCGTGGAACAATACGTCAAAGATAATCTGGAAAGGGTCGTAACACAAAAGTTTCAAACAACTCCGATAACCGTTCAGACTCTACCTTCTACACCTTCTGCTAGTGATCTTAAGGGAAAGCTGTTGGAAGCAATCATAGATGATCCAGATGAGGAAGACCTTCGAAAAGCACTGCTTAAGTCAATCAAAAGGGCTGAAAAGAAAGGTGAGGCTTGCAAGAAGACTATGTCTACAAAGAGAGGCCATGACGATCCAGATGATCAACAACAACAACAAGGGAAACGCAAAAGAATGCATGGCTCCACTACTAGACCTCAAAGAGCAGGAACAAGTACTCATGCTACTGATGAAGTCCCGACACATTCAGCAGCTGATGTTCAAATCGAAGAAGCAGAGGATTTGGATGCTCCAGATCCAGGATTTGAAATCCCACAGGAGATACCTGCCGACATCACAGAATCACCTACAGAAGCTCCAGTCATACCACCTCCGGAGTGGATTGACACCTCTGCTCTAACTTACAACTGGTTCGATGAAATGGTCGATGCTCACCCTGATGTTCCTGAATCAGAAGTACCGATAAAAGGTGCTATAATAGGTTTCACCAAACGAATCAAGATGATTATGAAAACCCAGAAACTTCTACTTTCTGATTTAATGGAGATTCGAAAAGCAGGGTTCATAGAATACAAGACGTGCACCACATCTGAAATAGAATTTGAATACAACATTGAAGAATGTGGACGTGCTCTGTCAGAAAACATCACTTGGGAAAAGAGGCCTTCATGGGATAGAATCTATCCCGGGAATGATCCTGACTTTACGTTTCAAGACTTCTCCCAACCTTTACCCGTCATTGGTCCTCCCAACAATCCAAAGATCCCGAAAGAGTATTTCTTCAACAACGATCTNTGGAGATTCGAAAAGCAGGGTTCATAGAATACAAGACGTGCACCACATCTGAAATAGAATTTGAATACAACATTGAAGAATGTGCACGTGCTCTGTCAGAAAACATCACTTGGGAAAAGAGGCCTTCATGGGATAGAATCTATCCCAGGAATGATCCTGACTTTACGTTTCAAGACTTCTCCCAACCTTTACCCGTCATTGGTCCTCCCAACAATCCAAAGATCCCGAAAGAGTATTTCTTCAACAACGATCTCAAGTATCTCATTCATGGCAACACCGATCCAGCACACCGTTATGCTACATCTCTCTCCAAGTTCAAGGCTGCATCATACCTTCTTGATAATCTTGAAGACCAAATGAAGGGTTTGCACTCATCATCGGTTTCCATGTACAATGTTGAAGCGGCTATGGGAATTCTTCACTGGCCAGAAATGCGCAGATGGTTTTACAAATGGAAGTTAACATTCAAATCAAAAGGCAAGCCATACACAAACCACCGAATTCTTGGCATCATAGATATTCCTGAAACTGAAAAGAGATATGGTTACAACTTTCTCGACAAAATTGTGGTCAGACGAAGTGATGACAAAGAGTATTCATTCAGTGAAGCTGACTATCATCGATTGAATCCTAACGACATCAAAGATATGTATATTCTTAAGGTTTAAGGCAATGTTCAAAATCTACACGGCAGCCTTCAGTATGACCTCATCAACTCACTTCTAATCTTTGCTCGTCAACGCATCATCCGGGCAAGGGTTGAAGATGCACAATTAGGAGTTGAAAGTTATCAAACCTCTCTCAACTTCACCGCTCACTTAGGTATGAAGCCCTGTACGTTCATCAGGAAACTATTTGGAGTTGTCTTCACCAAAGGAGAAGCTAATAGATTCATGAGATATGATTAGACTCACAAGTTCGGGGATCAGACTCTCAAGTTGGTCAGAATTCATCTGGAACAAAGACTGAAGAGTTATGATCAAGGAAATAGAAGGGGTTGGATAAGGAATGATGTATGACAAGCTCTAAAGTTCATGGATAGGATCGACCAACGTTTGAAGTTCTGAAATCACATTCGTACATTGGAAAGCTTGGTTGGAGGAAGAGCACCTATTCCAAACATCCTCACTTACCGTCGTCCTGATGAACCGTTACTCTGATTGATCTTCTTTTGGTACATCATTATCTACTATTTTTCATTATCACATTTTAATATAATATTAATATGGCTTGTGCACACATAACAGTGTACAACCCACACTTGTAAAGAAAGAACCCTGAGGTACGCATCAGTGCCTCAATCCTAATATAAGGAGCGAAAGCTTCTTACTTTTGAGTAGAATTAATTCACATTTTTAAAAATTTCACAATTCTGCTCAAAAGAACAAGTATTCCCTCTCGTTTTTAAAATCACAAAAAGTTTGTTCACTTTATGAGGGGGAGTACTTGAAAGACCTTTGTTCTAAAGTAAAAGTTCTCGTTGGATTCTCCCCATAAAACTCAAAAGGCATATTTTAATCAAACGTTTCTCAAAAACAACATTTGATATGCTATTTTTGAGGGGGAGAAAAAGGAAAAGTGATTAAAATATGATGGAAAAGTTGTATCTCGTGAGAGCTCGACTCAGATCTAACCCTCGAATTGACGAAACATCAAAAGTTAGTAAATCGAAAGGACTTGTCCTGGCCGGGTAATAATTTCAAGCTAGTCTAACTAGTGATGTAAGCGTGTCTCGAAGAGGACTTGTCCAAGTAGAGTGTACCGATTCGAGAAATTCTTAGTAAATAAGTACTTTGACGGGTCTAACTTCCTTACTTAGGAATGTTAACAACTTCAAGTTAGTTATTAGGGCTAGTTATCACCTAAAAGCTGATAATGGATCCCTTTAACTAAGCAACGTAAACGTGTCCCTCGGGTACAAGTTTATTAAGAATGGATCAATTCAAAAGTGCTTACTCCTCCCGCATGTGCAAATTTATGAATTAATACACGAGCACATGTGAAGGGGGAGTCTTTCTCTAATGAAATCAAAACCCTCAAAGTGTTAACAAAAGTTTTTATTCACAAACACTTTGAGGAGAATTTCAATCATTTGGTTCTAATGGCAACAATAGGATAGTCGAGGAGATATAAGGTTGACTAAGGTTAGGGAAAACCGTCCTATGATCCGCCAGAGCCGGAGGGATCTACCCAGGGACAACACCAATAGATAGAATTAGAAGTCCTTAGGTATGATATGAAAAAAGGAGTAATGAATGAAAGGGAAAGAAGGGGTTGAAGAATTAAAAAGAAAAGTAAAGAAAAGGGTGAAAAGAAATAGCCCTCCATTTGATCAACCTTAGGGCAGACACCGGGTTCAATTCATCTACTACTGGTTGTTGCTAAGACAACACCAGTATTGAAGAACAAAGTCGTCATGGACCCAGTGACGCACTGCACTAAAACCTTCTAGCCACTCAAGTATCTCTCAAAAGGTGCTTGTTTCATTCTCACGGGGAACCGGTGTAATCTTTCAACCTTCTCTTAGAGATAGTTGATATTGAAAAGGAGGCCCTCTGCTCCATGCCTCCGCATAGGAAACCAAATGTGCACTTATCGAGTCTAGAGCCCCGAGATTCATCATAAGATCTCATAGGAACACTAAATATTTCCACAACGGGTTGTCCCACATTAAGGACGCCAGTTGTAAACTTTAGAGTCCTACGCAGATCTTAGCAATCTGCCAAGAATGTTTATGAGAGGAATTACTTGTGTATTTCTCAATGATTGAACGGAAATCCTGCCAGGGTCAACATCAAACAGCCCTGACAGCAGGTCACTTCGGTAACTCCTTTTGGGTTACGCTTAGTGTTCGCGGTGGTCTCAACGTGGTCTACTGTCGTGGGGTGATATCCAGCGACTCACCTAATCGTGGGTGTACTTTTGTATGTCCGTGTAAGCTCCTTCAGGAGTATCCGATTAGGAACGGCCTTGGTAAGGGTTAGAGAGAGTTTTCACACTATGCTGATAACAATCTCTAATACCGAACCTGTAAGTACCGGTTGTTTATTACTAACAAAATTTCATGTAGTTACAACCACCATCCTGACACGGGTTCCACATGCTCATACATACATCTCAAAGTCTACAAAAGGTTCTCACTAAAGATCGATGTAGAAAAGTCTAAGAATGATTCTATGACAAAAATGAATCCATACAGTTAAATGACAAAGATCTGAAGTTATGTGATGAAAGCAACGTCAAAGATGTATGAGCATGTTGGAAAGGCGGTAATCCATCAGAGGCAAATGAGTGACTAAAGGCAGATACATACATCATTGGATCACATCAACAACGATGAACAAAGCTTGATGAACAAAGAATCACTATCCATCTAATCATTTTTTTAAGACGTCTAGAGCTATGAATGTAAAAGATGAAAGACAAAGATGATGACGTCACGCAACCTTTGATGACCGACCCTTAGGGGGAGATTGTTAGGAACACCTTTTACTAATATCAAGTCTCGGTCATTAAGTTTTGCAATAGGTTGCTTTCGAATATTGTTTTGTTAAGTTTTATTCATGTTTACATAACTTTAGTTCATGTTTACATGTTTTGTTAAAGTCTAAGGGGCAATATTGACAATAGTGGAAACTCATGTAAACCCCTAGACACTATAAATAGTGATGTAAACCCTCCAAGGAGGGTGTTGGTTCTCTTAGGAATATCAAAGTTCATTTCATTTCAC
Organism: Artemisia annua; assembly: GCA_014162995.1. NCBI lineage: Eukaryota > Viridiplantae > Streptophyta > Magnoliopsida > Asterales > Asteraceae > Artemisia > Artemisia annua. The sequence goes on from LBNU01003077.1 coordinate 17,243, forward strand.
TTTCAAGAGTTCCTTCCACATTCTCTCTCTACTCTCTTTCTCTCTCTAAAGATTATATGTTTTATGTTACAAAATGGTGACCTAACAAAAAACAAACTGTTTGTGTGACTAAATATTACAAAAGGCCACACAAACATAAAATTAATGTGGCCATTGGATGAGCAATAGTCAAACAAAATACAAATTTCTTCACTTTAAACAACATATAGTCACACTTATTAACGCTTTTGGCCACTGTTTGCTTAATTGTATATGACCAAATACCCAAAACAAACATGTTGTGTGACTAAATATTACAAAAGGCCACACAAACATAAACTTAATGTGGCCATTGGATGATCAATAGTCACACAAAATACAAATTTCTTCACTTTAAACAACATATGGTCACACTTATTAACGTTTTTTGCCACTGTTTACTTAATTGTATGTGACTAAATACCCAAAACAAACATGGTATGTGTGACTAAATATTACAAAAGGCCGCACAAACATAAACTTCATGTGGCCATTGGATGATCAATAGTCACACAAAATACAATTTCTTCTCTTTAAACAACATATGGACACACTTATTAACGCTTTTGGCCACTGTTTGCTTAATTGTATGTGACTAAATGCCCAAAACAAACATGGTTTGTGTGACTAAATATTACAAAAGGTCACACAAACATAAAATTCATGTGGCCATTTGATGATCAATAGTCACACAAAATACACATTTGTTCACTTTAAAGAGCATATGGTTACACTTATTAACACTTTTGGCCACTTTGTTTTAAATTGTATGTGACTAACTTCAAAAAAGCAACACCCATTGTGTGACTAAATCATCACAAACGTCACATTTATTGTATATTCATGTGGCCACAGGACGGGAAATAGTCACACAAAATACACATTTACTAGAAAAAATCATCTCAAATGTCACATATATTCCCACTATGGCACTAATATTTTTATATACTATAAATATTGACACTGAAATTGTAATGGTTATTTATTTTATATTTTAAGAGCTTATATACATTTAAACCTTCATTTATATTAACTTATAACAATATTTGTACCAACCAAGCAATACCTATCAAAACATCCAATATTTAAAAAAATTATATTTTATAATTTTTTCAATTTCATTTTGTCACAATAGTTCCAATAAAAATCTATTTTTAATTAACCCGGTACCTGAAAACACAAAAACTACACAAATTATACACTGAACGGTACCCCGTAAATAATTAAATGTATCAAAAACACATAAAATCCACCCACCTCATGTAACACCCCCAACTCAAATACGGCAGCTATCATGCTGGGGGTATTACGCAAATAGAAACCAAGCACATTTATAGCTAACGACCACAACACGGGACGTTTTTAAATGTTGCAAAACATATCATTCGAATTACAAACCATTTAGAGTACAAGGACTCTTAAGTCAAAGTAGCAGCGGAAAAAGTAAATAGAGTTTGCAGAGGAAAATAAACAAAGTTTAGCAGCGGAAGTAACTAAAGACACAAAAAGGTTTTACGAATGACATGCAAATAAAGATAGAAAAATAGTAAAGCTGCCTTGACCGAAATGCCTCTTCAGCCTTAGCCACTCCACCATGCCCAAAACACCATACTCCAAAGCTAATTATTAATATCATTAGTACCTGAAACACATGCTTAAAATTCAATACAAAGGTTGAGTGAATCCATAGGTTTAAAGGAAAGTAATTGATCACAATATTCCAAGTTTAATAGAAAGGGGCTACGTTGTTATACGCCCGAAAATACCACTGCACTAAGCTCATGACACCAAGCGTTAACCAAACCAACACCAGTAACACTGTACTGAAAATAAGTCGACAATAACCGCGGAATTTCATATATACAAATGCCCCCTACGCTAGGTACTGCCAAATACCTAGCCAACCTCAAATATAGTACACCACAATTTGCCTATCCAGCAAAAGGAGTGGGAGGGTCAATTCCTATAGGCCTATATACTATATTCGCGCTCACTCGCAAGTGATTAATGGCTCATGATCTGAGGGATTTAATAGTGGCAAAAATCGTACTTAGTGCTTATCCAACAAAATGGCTACTGCTTCACTTACAGTACCAGCATATATAAGTTTCTAGCTCAATAAACAGTTTTCAAACCATTGTGATCATAGTAAAAACAGAGCATGTATCTCGCCCTAAGTAGTTTGCAAAGCAATTAAAATAGATAAAAGTGGGGATATGGACTCACCTGAGTACGCAGCAATGCAAGATATCACAACTAGTCTCAACTAGTAAATCATAATGGCCTGAATAGTGTAGGCACAACGGCATGAAGAAAGTACAAGCACAAGTCACCAAGCACAATCATCATCAAAATATAAGCACAACGGTATTGGATCGGCACAACCTAACGAGTAATATATATCAGAAATAATACTCAAGTAATATATATAAAGTAAAGTTCGTCGAATACTTGTGTATTATGAAAAGGTTTTGTTTCCAATGGCGATAAAAGAAGTAAACATTTGTAATCTCGTGTGGATCTTTAGGAAAATACAATTTCGAGAATAAGACGAAGAAAGGCGGCGAAACGAAATCAAACACATAGAAGGAAATGACAAAGGAGAGTAAAACGCTCTCATGAAAAAGTCGTAAAATGTATGACCAAAGAATAACTCACGCTAAAACAAATAGAAACTATAATGAAATAATAAACTGGAAGAGAAAAGAATAAAATAATAGAAGGAATAAGATAAAAAAACGAAAGAAAAACAATGATGGATAGTTTCGGCGTTTACCCATTTTTCCCAAAATAGATGATAAAATGTGAAATCGTATAAGCTTTGTAAATGTTTTTAGAACATCTGTAAAAGATTGAGTTTATAAAATATTTAATAAAATTTTGGCATGACTTGCCCGTTTGTCGAACGTTTCCCAAGTCAAACGACTCCTTGAATAATTAACTTTAGCATCAAGTTTTATAAATAAATGCTCACAATAATAATATATATTTGAACATATTACTCGCGTGAATATTAGTTGTTTGGTTTTATCGACCATTTCGTATGGTTCGGGTTCCAGGTACGTCAGGATCTTATGGCCTAACGTACCCTACCGTCTCGTGTACCAAAGGGCCCATAATGTCCAAATAACCAATACCGTAAGTCCAATACGTCCAAATGTTGTGCAACAAGATAAATAATCACCTCTCGATCCAAATCCCTTAACTATCTCCAACTCATTTTATTGTTTCATATTTATTAGTCAAGTTTATTTTATATATACCGCTGTGTTTTCCAACATCAAAACATTATAGCCGAAACCGTTATCGAACCCGAGACTAGACAAACAATAACAAAACATAATAAGCTATGCCGTGACTTGAGACGAGTCACGGCTCGAACCCAAGTGAGCCTCGAGCTCTTGGCTCAAACCAAATCCAAACAAACACAACACAACACAACATCAACAACATTCAACCCAAACCTCCAAATCCGAGTCCTAAGCCCCCGGCTCAAGTGACATCCAAATCCAAACACAACCAAAATCTATCTAAATCCTAAACCTAGTCACCAACAATAATAATAACATCAATAATCTCACCCCACACCACCACCCGAGGCCTCGGTGGTGGTGGTGAGCTGCTGCCGAGAACAAACAGGGCCAAACGAACCCTTAAAATTTATCGAACCCAAGAAAGAAATATACTCCCTTCGTCACCAACATCAAACAACAACAATACCTCAAAAACATCACCGAGTCACACGAGTTGACTGAGTCAACTCGGTGAGTTGACCGAGTCGCGATCAAAACCAATCCACACAAGTTTTTATGTAAAAACATGGTTTAAACATTAACAAAATGATTTTTATAAGAGATTAACAAAAAATATCGGTTTTAAAAGATTTTTATAAAACTAGGGTTTTGTATAAAATTAAAAATAATGAAAGGAGAGGCGCGTGAGGGGATTATACCGTCGAGAGGAACGAAGGGGAAGGTGGTGGAGGTCTCGGTGGTGATGGCAGTCGAGTGGGGTGGCGCGTGGGTGGCAGTGGTAGCGAGTGGGGGTGCGTGGGTGGTACTTTTGGAACGAGGATGTCCCGATCTATAAAATGGTGTAATAAAATATAAGTGGCCGGAAAAATATTCCGGAGACCGGAAAAGTCGCCGGAAACTGCTGGTGCAGCCGGAATTTATGAAGATCCGGCGAAGGTTTAGAGAGAGAGAAGAAGAAGAGAGAGGGAGGAGAATATGTGTGTGTGTGTTTATTATTTGTGAGAAATGAATAAAATAAAATTAAAATTGTTTTTATATTAAGGAAAGAAGGGCTAAAATGAAAATTTTAGATGTGAGGGTGTGAAATGAAACAAAAGGGTGAAGGGTCCAAAGCTGTCAATTGGCAAATCTTTTCACGAAAACACTCTGGGGCTCCACTAACATAGCAAACAGACTTGAAAAATTAAGAAACTTGCGCCATTGTTCACGAAATTATTTTTCCAATAAAATCAAGTATAAACTTCAATATTTCTCCAAAGTCAATTTAATTCGATAAATTTGGCAAAAGCAATATGATTCAAGTTTTCACGGTTTTTCTAACCCCAACAAGTTCAAAGGAGCTCAAAAGTCAAGGAAGATCAAAGATTAATGTTTTGGCTCGTAAAATAAATTTTGGAAATTTTCCGAATGTTAGAGCACGTACCCCTAAAAGGAATTGCGTCCTCGCGATTAGGTTCAGGTTATAGGTCGGAATAATGTCGGCGGAAAGGTGATGGTACTAAAACGGTTTATGTCTCAATTACGCAATGTTTCACAATCTCATTGGTGTGGTCTCCTCCAAATTCTAACCCGATACATGTAAATTTGTAAAAATGACAGGGTGACCGATCTTCAAGTTTTGTTTTCAAAATCGGGGTTTTCCTCCTCAGAAAAATGGATGAGACTTTATTTGAAAACTTCATTAGGTAAAACATTAGTACAAATTTGACAAAATAACCTTCCAAATGTTACAAATTCCTTTGTTGGGAATTCGCGGTTACGTAAGATGTCACAGTTTCAAAAGATTTTATAAGTTTGTAGAAATGGGGTTTCCAATCGTGGTATGGGTAAAATAAATTTCACAAAATAAACTTTTGACATTTCTCAACAAAATTCTGATAAGATTTTCACCAGAAGAAATCTAATTCTCAAAATAGGTATTTTCAGAAAATGTCACTACGAGTTTCAAAGTTGATTCAAAAACATTTTAAGAAAAGATTGGAAATTAATAACACCAAAGAAGAAAGGTAGTCGAGCAGGTCTACCTATGTTCCTAATCATCAAAGGAAAAGCATCTAGTTGACAAAGCTGAGTGGGGTTCAAGGTTTAATATAGGTGAAGCTCAAAAGAGTAAGTATCCAACTTGCTCAAACGATATCCTAATCGAAATTGTTGTACCAACGGTTGAAAAGAAATACTCAATGCTAAGAGGTATCATGACTTAAACGGTTGCACTCATGACCTGAGATGCTTGAATCAATTCCAACATATGCTGAGAAAATTCCTTCTTGTTCACAAGGTGAGGTCGAGTATCAGTAATCGTTAAATAGGCTAAGATCTCTTAGTATTCCGGTACAGGAGTCGGGTCACATAAAAGAAACGAGTTTTGAGCATGTGTCGTCAAGAACTCCTAGAAGGTAGGATATCATAAGGGTGCAGGTACATTGACAACCTAGTTCGACAGTTACACTCCGATCAAAGAACCTAATTGCACGAAACGAGTGGGGGCAACTCATTAGTGATGAAACAGTATCAAGGCTCGGTAGGTTGTGATCTATAATCTCAGGCGAAGGTGTGGGATCCACTTCCAGGGTTTGGTTTACTTTGAAAAGAAATAAAGTTTATCAATTATATAAAATAGTAGCATGAAACACTTTCATGGTCGTAAATGGCTCACTAGGTAATTGTAAAATGCCTTATAAAATAGTTGTAATCATCTTATAAAATAATAGAGAACGACTTATCATTTATAAAATAATGACAAAATTATGTAAAATACTAAACAAAATAGTTTATAGAACAGCTTGGAGAGTGATGAAGAATGATTTATCATTCATAAAATAATCATAAAATCATAATTTAATCGGTGATATATAAGCAAGATGAAGATCGGGTTACTAAATAACTTGGGAGATGATTCGTAAGGCAATGCATAGAGTAATAAGAAAATCATTTGTGATTCATAGTATATTGGAAAAGCGGTAGCTCACTTAGTGATTTAGTAGCAAAACGATTCATCGGGTAACAGAAAAATAGTTTTGAAAAGTAATGATAAAATAAATTGTAAGACAACAATAACATGGTTTTATTGTTTTGGAATAAAACAATGGCTAATCAGTTAACGAGAGAGTAAAAATATTTACAAGATTATACTAAAACAGCCAGAATAAATGCTTCATAGCTTACAAACTTTTAATTATCCAACAAAATGGCTACTGCTTCACTTACAGTACCAGCATATATAAGTTTCTAGCTCAATAAACAGTTTTCAAACCATTGTGATCATAGTAAAAACAGAGCATGTATCTCGCCCTAAGTAGTTTGCAAAGCAATTAAAATAGATAAAAGTGGGGCTATGGACTCACCTGAGTACGCAGCAATGCAAGATATCACAACTAGTCTCAACTAGTAAATCATAATGGCCTCAATAGTGTAGGCACAACGGCATCAAGAAAGTACAAGCACAAGTCACCAAGCACAATCATCATCAAAATATAAGCACAACGGTATTGGATCGGCACTACCTAACGAGTAATATATATCATAAATAATACTCAAGTAATATATATAAAGTAAAGTTCGTCGAATACTTGTGTATTATGAAAAGGTTTTGTTTCTAATGGCGATAAAAGAAGTAAACATTTGTAATCTCGTGTGGATCTTTAGGAAAATACAATTTCGAGAATAAGACGAAGAAAGGCGGCGAAACGAAATCAAACACATAGAAGGAAATGACAAAGGAGAGTAAAACGCTCTCATGAAGAAGTCGTAAAATGTATGACCAAAGAATAACTCACGCTAAAACAAATAGAAACTATAATGAAATAATAAACGGGAAGAGAAAAGAATAAAAGAATAGAAGGAATAAGATAAAACAAACGAAAGAAAAACAATGATAGATAGTTTCGGCTTTTACCCATTTTTCCCAAAATAGACTATAAAATGTCAAATCGTATAAGCTTTGTAAATGTTTTTAGAACATCGGTAAAAGATTGAGTTTATAAAGATTTAATAAAATTTTGGCATGACTTGCCCGTTTATCGAACGTTTCCCAAGTCAAACGACTCCTTGAATAATTAACTTTAGCGTCAAGTTTTATAAATAAATGCTCACAATAATAATATATATTTTAACATATTACTCGCGTGAATATTAGTTGTTTGGTTTTATCGACCATTTCGTATGGTTCGGGTTCCAGGTACGTCAAGATCTTACGGCCTAACGTACCCTACCGTCTCGTGTACCAAAGGGCCCATAATTTCCAAATAACCAATACCGTAAGTCCAATACATCCAAATGTTGTCCAACAAGATAAATAATCACCTCTCGATCCAAATCCCTTAACTATCTCCAACTCATTTTATTGTTTCATATTTATTAGTCAAGTTTATTTTATATATACCGCTATGTTTTCCCACATCAAAACATTATAGCCGAAACCGTTATCAAACCCGAGACTAGACAAACAATAACAAAACATAGTACGCTATGCCGTGACTCGAGACGAGTCATGGCTCGAACCCAATTAAGCCTCGAGCTCTTGGCTCAAACCAAATCCGAACAAACACAACACAACACAACATCAACAACATTCAACCCAAACCTCCAAATCCGAGTCCTAAGCCCCCGGCTCAAGTGACATCCAAATACAAACACAACCAAAATCTATCCAAATCCTAAACCTAGTCACCAACAACAATAACAACATCAATGATCTCCCCCACACCACCACCCGAGGCCTCGGTGGTGGTGGTGAACTGCTGCCGAGAACAAACAGGGCCAAACGGACCCTTAAAATTTATCGAACCCAAGAAAGAAATATACTCCCTTCGTCACCAACATCAAACAACAACAATACCTCAAAAACATCACCGAGTCAAACGAGTTGACTGAGTCAACTCGGTGAGTTGACCGAGTCACGATCAAAACCAATCCACACGAGTTTTTATGTAAAAACATGGTTTAAACATTAACAAAATAATTTTTATAAGAGATTAACAAATAAAATCGGTTTTAAAAGATTTTTATAAAACTAGGGTTTTGTAAAAAATGAAAAATAATGAAAGGAGAGGCACGTGAGGGGATTATACCGTCGAGAGGAACGAAGGGGAAGGTGGTGGATGGCAGTCGAGTGGGGTGGCACGTGGGTGGCGGTGGTAGCGAGTGGTGGTGCGTGGGTGGTAGTTTTGGAACGAGGATGTCCGATCTATAAGATGGTGTAATAAAATATAAGTGGCCGGAAAAATATTCCGGTGACCGGAAAAGTCGCCGGAAACTGCTGGTGTAGCCGAAATTTATGAAGATCCGGCGAAGGTTTAGAGAGAGAGAAGAAGAAGAGACAGGGAGGAGAATATGTGTGTGTGTTTATTATTTGTGAGAAATGAATAAAATAAAATTAAAATGGTTTTTATATTAAGGAGGGAAGGGCTAAATGAAAATTTTAGATATGAGGGTGTGAAATGAAACAAAAGGGTGGAGGGGCCAAAGCTGTCAATTGGCAAATCTTTTCACGAAAACACTCTGGGGCTCAACTGACATAGCAAACGGACTCGAAAAATTACGAAACTTCCGCCATTGTTCACGAAATTATTTTTCCAATAAAATCAAGTATAAACTTCAATATTTCTCCAACGTCAATTTAATTCGATAAATTTGGCAAAAGCAATATCATTCAAGTTTTCTAGGTTGTGCCGGCTCGATAAAGGGATAACGGTCACATTAAATAAAATATTTCACGGTTTTTCAAACCCAACAAGTTCAAAGGAGCTCAAAAGTCAAGGAATATCAAAGATGAATGTTTTGGCTCGTAAAATAAATTTTGGAAATTTTCCGGATGTTACAGCACATACCCCTAAAAGAAATCGTGTCCTCGCGATTAGGTTCAGGTTATAGGTCGGAATAATGTTGGCGGAAAGGTGATGGTACTAAAACGGTTTACGTCTCAATTACGCAACGTTTCACAATCTCATTGGTGTGGTCTCCTCCAAATTCTCATAGTCGCAATCTTAATGTAGGTTTTATATCATGGTGATACAAAATTCTAACCCGATACATGTAAATTTGTAAAAATGACAGGGTGACTGATCTTCAAGTTTTGTTTTCAAAATCGGGGTTTTCCTCCTCAGAAAAATGGATGAGACTTTATTTGAAAACTTCATTAGGTAAAACATTAGTACAAATTTGACAAAATAACCTTCCAAATGTTACAAATTCCTTTGTTGGGAATTCGCGGTTACGTAAGATGTCACAGTTTCAAAAGATTTTATAAGTTTGTAGAAATGGGGTTTCCAATCGTGGTATGGGTAAAATAAATTTCACAAAATAAACTTTTGACATTTCTCAACAAAATTCTGATAAGATTTTGACCAGAAGAAATCTAATTCTCAAAATAGGCATTTTCAGAAAATGTCACTACGAGTTTCAAAGTTGATTCAAAAACATTTTAAGAAAAGATTGGAAAGTAATTACACCAAAGAAGAAAGGTAGTCGAGCAGGTCTACCTATGTTCCTAATCATCAAAGGAAAAGCATCTAGTTGACAAAGCTGAGTGGGGTTCAAGGTTTAATATAGGTGAAGCTCAAAAGAGTAAGTATCCAACTTGCTCAAACGATATCCTAATCGAAATTGTTGTACCAACGGTTGAAAAGAAATACTCAATGCTAAGAGGTATCATGACTTAAACGGTTGCACTCATGACCTGAGATGCTTGAATCAATTCCAACATATGCTGAGAAAATTCCTTCTTGTTCACAAGGTGAGGTCGAGTATCAATAATCGTTAAATAGGCTAAGATCACTTAGTATTCCAGTACAGGAGTCGGGTCACATAAAAGAAACGAGTTTTGAGCATGTGTCGTCAAGAACTCCTAGAAGGTAGGATATCATAAGGGTGCAGGTACATTGACAACCTAGTTCGACAGTTACACTCCGACCAAAGAACCTAATCGCACGAAACGAGTGGGGGAACTCATTAGTGATGAAACAGTATCAAGGCTCGGTAGGTTGTCATCTATAATCTCAGACGAAGGTGTGGGATCCACTTCCAGGGTTTGGTTTACTTTGAAAAGAAAGAAAGTTTATCAATTATATAAAATAGTAGCATGAAACACTTTCACGGTCGTAAATGGCTCACCAGGTAATTGTAGAATGTCTTATAAAATAGTTGTAATCATCTTATAAAATAATAGAGAACGACTTATCATTTATAAAATAATGACAAGATTATGTAAAATACTAAACAAAATAGTTTATAGGAAAGCTTGGAGAGTGATGAAGAATGAGTTATCATTCATAAAATAATCATAAAATCATAATTTTATCGGTGATATATAAGCAAGATGAAGATTGGGTTACACAATAACTTGGGAGATGATTTGTAAGGCAATGCATAGAGTAATAAGAAAATCATTTGTGATTCATAGTATATTGGAAAAGCGGTAGCTCACTTAGTGGTTTAGTAGCAAAACGATTCATCGAGTGGCAGAAAAATAGTTTTGAAAAGTAATGATAAAATAAATTGTAAGACAACAAAAACATGGTTTTATTGTTTTGGAATAAAACAATGGCTAATCAGTTAACGAGAGAGTAAAAAGATTTACAAGATTATACTAAAACAGCCAGAATAAATGCTTTATAGCTTACAAAATTTTATAGAATTGCTCGTTGGTTTATGAAATGGTAGTAAAGTAGCGAATCGGTTTATTACTTAATAATGGGAGGGTTTATGCAATGAGTTGTAAAACAATTTAGTTGGTAGCAAGAAAATAATTTAGCGTTTATAATATAGTAACAAACTTTAATTAGTAGTATACTAATAGGGTATTGAAACACTTTATTGAAAACATTTGATTATTTAAAATACTTAAGTTTATTAAAACTACCTTGTAGAAATATAAAATAGTAATTGACAATTAAGAATTTAGTTTATTGTTTATAAAATGGTGGTAACGTCGAAATCTTAGTTTTCCAAATATAATAGTAAAACATCTTGTAGGTTGACCGTAAAACGATCGGTAAAGCAATTGAAAACGGTTTGTGTGAATTTGTGTATAGTGGTGAAAATAATGGAATGTGGAATAGTGTAGTAAGAGGGTTTAATTACTTACAGAAAACTTCTACATAAATCGCTTAGGATAAGGAAATTTAAAGTGAAATAATGGGATGACAAGCAGGTTATCATATGTAAAAATAGCATAATAGCATTTGACAAATGATAGAATAATAGTGAAAATATAGTGCATAATTGAAATATGGTGGTTCGTAAAAGTTGAAATAGAACGGTATGACTTAAGTAGGTAATTAACCTAAACGAGGTGACTTAAAGTATGAGGGTAAAAATGCGATGAGTTACGAATATAAGTAAGAATGAGATAAGTATGTACGAAATTAAGATAATGATTTTGAAATTCTTTATATCGCGGCTAATAAGCCCCATTAGTAGTGACTTTTAAAACGAAAGTGTTTGAAATTAAAACATGTTTAAGATTTGAAAAAAAAAATATGATCAACAACGCTAGCGAGTATGCTATGATGACGACTTGTGGGTTATAGGCCCACGGTTAAAGTGTAAAGTCTAAATACGGAAAAGTTGAGTAGGTAAAAACGAAGTAGAAATCAAAGCATTGATATCAGTTTAACGAAAATTAGTAAATTATAACACCCCCATTTTCAGAACGCAGCATAGAATTGCTCGTTGGTTTATGAAATGGTAGTAAAGTAGCGAATCGGTTTATTACTTAATAATGGGAGGGTTTATGCAATGAGTTGTAAAACAATTTAGTGGGTAGCAAGAAAATAATTTAGTGTTTATAATATAGTACCAAGCTTTAATTAGTAGTATACTAATAGGGAAGTGAAACACTTTATTGAAAACATTTTGATTATTTAAAATACTTAAGTTTATTAAAACTACCTTGTAGAAATATAAAATAGTAATTGACAATTAAGAATTTAGTTTATTGTTTATAAAATGGTGGTAACGTCGAAATCTTAGTTTTCCAAATATAATAGTAAAACATCTTGTAGGTTGACCGTAAAACGATCGGTAAAGCAATTGAAAACGGTTTGTGTGAATTTGTGAAATAATGTAGTAAGAGGGTTTAATTACTTACAGAAAACTTCTACATAAATCACTTAGGGTAAGGAAATTTAAAGTGAAATAATGGGATGACAAGTAGGTTATCATATGTAAAAATAGCATAATAGCATTTGACACTTTATTGAATAATAGTGAAAATATAGTGCATAATTGAAATATGGTGGTTCGTAAAAGTTGAAATAGAACGGTATGACTTAAGTAGGTAATTAACCTAAACGAGGTGACTTAAAGTATGAGGGTAAAAATGCGATGAGTTACGAATATAAGTAAGAATGAGATAAGTATGTACGAAATTAAGATAATGATTTTGAAATTCTTTATATCGAGGCTAATATGCCCCATTAGTAGTGACTTTTAAAACGAAAGTGTTTGAAATTAAAACATGTTTAAGATTTGAAAAAAAAATGATCAACAACGCTAGCGAGTGTGATATGATGACGACTTGTGGGTTATGGGCCCACGGTTAAAGTGTAAAGTCTAAATACGGAAAAGTTAAGTAGGTAAAAACGAAGTAGAAATCAAAGTATTGATATCGGTTTAACGAAAATTAGTAAATGCAACTCATAATGAAAATTGTAAACATATAGATAATGCGTAAGTATAATGAATAGGTTTAATATACCAAACGACGCCTTTTTTAACCAAATAAAACGGATGAAACCAAGTGAATGTAAAAAGGGTAAATGGCGTGGATCCCTGGTTAAGGTGTAAAGGTGTGAAATGGTTGATGATCCTTCAGGCTAAACGGTTAATGATCCATGGGTTGTTCAAAATCTTTACCAATAGAATTCGAATCACCTAAATCAATATTAGGGCGAACCTCTAAAATGGTCAATACAAGTAACTCCACTTACAAACTTAAGGTCAATGTTTCCTCATGAATGCTATTATCTCGTCTACAATCTCTAATATCCACTTCAAATAATCAAACAATCAAAGTATCCATTCCCATCAACGGGTTACTTCCCAAGGCAACTAAGGGTGTCGTCCAACTCATTGGTTTACCTGCGGTGTCTATAAGCTTCCTTACAAATGGAGGGGTAGGGGAAGGGTGAGGCATAAGGCAATACAAGAGTGCTCACGTTTTCAAAATTTGCTTTCAAATAGTATTCCCAAGCGGTGCTACCAAAATGATATGTTCAAAGTAGTGCATTTTCAAAATAGAGTGCTCAAAGGAATGTACTCCAAATAGTTCTAAATACAGTGTAACAATAGTGTATCCAAAATAGTTTTCGAATTTTTATGCCGATACGATTCGTCTTTAAAATAGTGAAACAAATGTTGACTTTCCAAAATAGTAATCCAAATGGTTTGTCAAGTTAGTGTACCCAAAGTAACATACCCCTAAAATAGTTTTCAGGTAGTATATTAACTTAACACGTCTTCAATTGAAGAAACCAAAGTTTAACGTTCAAAATGGTATTCGGAATAGTATGTTAAAATAGCGTAGCCAAATTAATTTTCCCGAAATAACGTTTTCAAAATATCGTATCAATTTGTATGTACATATTTTTGAAAAATATTTTATCGTAGCTCATTGTTTTATAAAGGTAGTAGAATAAAACACTGATATCCCCAAAGGGTAAGTAAAAGGGTTAGGTATCTTTCCAAAGACAGGGCTCGGGTTGCTTCATAAGTTCCTAAGGTTTCTGCTGGGTTACCAATCAACCTATCGTAGTTTTTCTATACCTTTCCAAAAGTCCATTGGTTATCTCATTGTTCATTTCCATAAAAAGGTTCACCTTACGGGTGTCATGGAATAGTCACGCTTAAACAACTAGTGATCTAACCCGGTTTATCAACAAAGTGTAAGGTTTGAGCAGTGAGGGTTGTAACATACCCCTAAAAAGTTTATGCTGTAACGTGACCAAAAACAAATTTCAAAAACAAACGAGGCCAAAGAGACCATTTCAAAACCACAACGAAATCCAAATTTTTACGAATTCAAGAAATCCAAATTTAAACGAAGCCAAAACCAAATATAAATATTCCGATGACTCGAATGCAAAATAACGTGAACTTGATTGATACTATCAATCTCAAAACATACTAGTGTTCCAAACATGATATCGAACGAGTTTAGAATAAACAACTCGAATTCAAAACAGTGACCAATCGGGTCTCACCCGACCCGGTGTGAACGAAATCAGATGGTGTCGAACAAAAGTTCAATATACGCGGAAGGTGCAACGACTCGAAGTGTCGTTCAGTTCGTGAAGTATTATGATGCCAGTGTGTCGTGTACATATGCAAAACTTTGCCATTTTCCAAAAATAGAAAAATCTTTTCGAAACATAATCCTGTTATAACTAATCCCGGATTGATGCAAAATTCATTCCTGAGACGTAGGTGATCAAGCCACGTCCCCACTATCCTTGGTTGATTATAGGTGATCAGTCTACTTTCAACCGAGGGTCGATGAATTTAGTTATACTCCGCTTAGTTATACTAGTACCATGTCTCTCATTTTAAAATCGTTTTGAAAACCATGATGAGTGTTCAACTCGAATTCAACTAATGCAATTATGCAAGGAAATAGCGTAACTCAGTGACATGTGTATTGCATCGACATAAGCATATAACAATACTTATAGTGAATAGCGAAAATGGGGTAAGCATCAATCATCAATACCAACTTCATCCTCTAAACCTACCTCATCATCCAAACCAACCTCAACATCTAACTCAACCTCGTCTCCTAATAGCAATGGGTCAAGAACTTGTGGGACTGGGACAGACATTATACTCTACAAGAGCATAGGGAAAGTATAAAAATACTAGCCAAATTTTTGCGGAAAACATTTTATAAGCCAAAGCATAATAGTGGAGAAGTACCAAGCCAAATCATAATATCAAAGCATGTATATATAAAGTTTAAATAAATACCAGGGCGCGAAGTGGCATGAAGAGCTGGCGGCTTTCTGTCTCAAAACGTTTTGACTCCAGGAAAAAGTTTATAGTCGAGTGTAAGCTCGTTCTCTATAAACGTTGGCTCTGATACCATTCTGTAACACCCCCAACTCAAATACGGCAGCTATCATGCTGGGGGTATTACGCAAATAGAAACCAAGCACATTTATAGCTAACGACCACAACGCGGGACGTTTATAAATGTTGCAAAACATATCATTCGAATTACAAACCATTTAGAGTACAAGGACTCTTAAGTCAAAGTAGCAGCGGAAAAAGTAAATAGAGTTTGCAGAGGAAAATAAACAAAGTTTAGCAGCGGAAGTAACTAAAGACACAAAAAGGTTTTACGAATGACATGCAAATAAAGATAGAAAAATAGTAAAGCTGCCTTGACCGAAATGCCTCTTCAGCCTTAGCCACTCCACCAAGCCCAAAACACCATACTCCAAAGCTAATTATTAATATCATTAGTACCTGAAACACATGCTTAAAATTCAATACAAATGTTGAGTGAATCCGTAGGTTTAAAGGAAAGTAATTGATCACAATATTCCAAGTTTAATAGAAAGGGGCTACGTTGTTATACGCCCGAAAATATCACTGCACTAAGCTCATGACACCAAGCGTTAACCAAACCAACACCAGTAACACTGTA
The DNA here is from genome assembly GCA_014162995.1 of Artemisia annua. NCBI lineage: Eukaryota > Viridiplantae > Streptophyta > Magnoliopsida > Asterales > Asteraceae > Artemisia > Artemisia annua. The sequence goes on from LBNU01003077.1 coordinate 33,158, forward strand.
CTGAAAATAAGTCGACAATAACCGCGGAATTTCGTATATACAAATGCCCCCTACGCTAGGTACTGCCAAATACCTAGCCAACCTCAAATATAGTACACCACAATTTGCCTATCCAGCAAAAGGAGTGGCAGGGTCAATTCCTATAGGCCTATATACTATATTCGCGCTCACTCGCTAGTGATTAATGGCTCATGATCTGAGGGACTTAATAGTGGCAAAAATCGTACTTAGTACTTATCCAACAAAATGGCTACTGCTTCACCACAGTACCAGTATATATAAGTTTCCAGCTCGATAAACAGTTTTCAAATCATTGTGATCATAGTAAAAACAGAGCATGTATCTCACCCTAAGTAGTTTGCAAAGCAATAAAAATAGATAAAAGTGGGGCTATGGACTCACCTGAGTATGCAGCAATGCAAGATATCACAAGTAGTCTCAACTAGTATATCATAATGGCCTCAATAGTGTAGGCACAACGGCATCAAGAAAGTATAAGCACAAGTCACCAAGCACAATCATCATCAAAATATAAGCACAACGGTATTGGATCGGCACAACCTAACTAGTAATATATATCAGAAATAATACTCAAGTAATATATATAAAGTAAAGTTCGTCGAATACTTGTGTATTATGAAAAGGTTTTGTTTCTAATGGCGATAAAAGAAGTAAACATTTGTAATCTCGTGTGGATCTTTAGGAAAATACAATTTCGAGAATAAGACGAAGAAAGGCGGCGAAACGAAATCAAACAAATAGAAGGAAATGACAAAGGAGAGTAAAACGCTCTCATGAAGAAGTCGTAAAATGTATGACCAAAGAATAACTCACTCTAAAACAAATAGAAATTATAATGAAATAATAAACGGGAAGAGAAAAGAATAAAAGAATAGAAGGAATAAGATAAAACAAACGAAAGAAAAACAATGATAGATAGTTTCGGCTTTTACCCATTTTTCCCAAAATAGATGATAAAATGTCAAATCGTATAAGCTTTGTAAATGTTTTTAGAACATCGGTAAAAGATTGAGTTTATAAAAGATTTAATAAAATTTTGGCATGACTTTCCCGTTTATCGAACGTTTCCCAAGTCGAACGACTCCTTGAATAATTAACTTTAGCGTCAAGTTTTATAAATAAATGCTCACAATAATAATATATATTTTAACATATTACTCGCGTGAATATTAGTTGTTTGGTTTTATCGACCATTTCGTATGGTTCGGGTTCCAAGTACGTCAAGATCTTACGGCCTAACGTACCCTACCGTCTCGTGTACCAAAGGGCCCATAATGTCCAAATAACCAATACCGTAAGTCCAATACGTCCAAATGTTGTCCAACAAGATAAATAATCACCTCTCGATCCAAATCCCTTAACTATCTCCAACTCATTTTATTGTTTCATATTTATTAGTCAAGTTTATTTTATATATACCGCTATGTTTTCCCACATCAAAACATTATAGCCGAAACCGTTATCTAAGCCAAAACCCAACAAACAACTAATATAACAAACTAATAAATCACTCCGCCGTGACTCGAGACGAGTCACGGCTCGAACCCGAGACCAAACAATCAAACAATCCAAACCCAACACCACACAAACAATAACCTCCAAAAACCTAAATCCAAACTCTATCCAAATCCACATCCAACTGAAAACAAAAATAAACAACATCCCAAGAACAATATCAATAAAACCCCACCCACACCACCACACGAGTCTCGCTAGTGGGGTGTGGTGGCTGCCGAGAACCAACAAACCAAACGGACCCTCGAATCCTTACCAAACACCAAAAATATATCCTTCATCATCACAACAATGAAACAACAACAAAAGTATAAAAACCTCACCGAGTCACTGAGTTGACTCGGTGAGTCACACGAGTCACAGCTGACTCGCGAGCATGACATCCACACGAGTGTTTTTAAACATGTTTTATCCATTTTTATTTAAAAGAAAACAAGTAAAAATCGGATTTAAGAAAATATAAGAATTAGGGTTTTATAAAAGTTTAATAAAACGAAAAGGGTAGGCGCGTGGGCGCGTTTACCGTTGAGAGGGACAAAGAGGAAGGTGGTGGCGGCTTGCGGTGGTCACGGTGGTCTCGGTGGTGGCGCGTGAGGCTGCTACGGAGGGAGCTAGAGGCTCACAAGCTCCAGAAATGTAAAGGAAAGGCCGATCTATCGATTTGGCGAGAAAAAGTTATCGCCGGAATATTTTCCGGTGGCGGCGGCGCCGGAAACTGCTGGTGCTTGCCGGAGAGGATGAAGATTCCGGCGAGTGCTAGAGAGAGAGAGAGAGAAAGAGATGTGTGTGTGTGTTTATAATATGAAAATGAAATAAAATAATAAATAAAGAGTATTTATATTAGAATGGGAAGGGTGAAAATGAAAATAAGAGATGTGAGGGTGGGAAAGATAAATAACACGAGGGACCATAACTGTCAACGTAGCTAAACTTCTCACGTAAACGGTTCGGGGCTCAAACGACATAGCAAACGGACTCGAAAAATTATGAAACTTGCGCCATTGTTCACGAAATCATTTTTCCAATAAAATCAAGTATAAACTTCAATATTTTCCCAACGTCAATTTATTTAGTAAATTGGATTCGTTTCGGGTATTCTAGGTTGTGCCGGCCTAATAAAAGAAAACGCTCATATTAAATAAGATATTTCACGGTTTTTCAAACCCAAACAAGTTCAAATAAACTCAAAAGCTAAAGAAATCAAAAGCAATGGTTTTGGCTCGTAAAATAAGTTAAGAAAAATTACCGGATGTTACAGCACATACCCCTAAAAGGAATCGCGTCCTCGCGATTAGATCAGGTAATAGGTCGGAATATTGTTGGCGGGAAGGTGATGGTACTAAAACGGTTGAAGTCTCAATTACGCAATGTTTCACAATCTTGCTAGTGGGTCTCTTTCAAATTCTCAGTCTCAATTCCAATGTAAGGTTCATATCCAGGTGACACAAATTTTCATTTCGATACATGAAAGCTGGTAAAGATGGCGGGGTGACTGAACTTCAAATTTTACTTCCGAAATCTGGGTTTTCTTCCTCAGAAAAATGGATAAAACTTTTATCCCAAAACTTTATTTAGGTAAACATTATTACAAATTTGACCAAAATAACTTTCCAAGTGTTACAAATTTCCATGTTGAGAATTCGTGGTTACGTAAGATGACACAATTTCAAAAGATTTTTATAAGTTTGTAGAAATCGGGTTCCCATCGTGGTATGGGTGAGATAAATTTCACAAAACAAACAGTTGACATTTCTCAACAAAAGTTTGATAAGATATTGACCAGAAGAAATTTAATCCTCAAGATAAGAATTTTCAGAAAAAGTGTCACTATGAGTTTCAAAGTTGACATAAAAACATTTTAAGGAAGAGGTTTAAAAGTAATAACATCAAAGAAGAAGGGTAGCCGAGCAGGTCTACCTATGTTCCTAATCATCAAAGGAAAAGCATCTAGTTGACAAAGCTGAGTGGGGTTCAAGGTTTAATATAGGTGAAGCTCAAAAGAGTAAGTATCCAACTTGCTCAAACGATATCCTAATCGAAATTGTTGTACCAACGGTTGAAAAGAAATACTCAATGCTAAGAGGTATCATGACTTAAACGGTTGCACTCATGACCTGAGATGCTTGAATCAATTCCAACATATGCTGAGAAAATTCCTTCTTGTTCACAAGGTGAGGTCGAGTATCAATAATCGTTAAATAGGCTAAGATCACTTAGTATTCCGGTACAGGAGTCGGGTCACAGAAAAGAATCGAGTTTTGAGCATGTGTCGTCAAGAACTCCTAGAAGGTAGGATATCATAAGGGTGCAGGTACATTGACAACCTAGTTCGACAGTTACACTCCGACCAAATAACATAATCGCACGAAACGAGTGGGGGAACTCATTAGTGATGAAACAGTATCAAGGCTCGGTAGGTTGTCATCTATAATCTCAGACGAAGGTGTGGGATCCACTTCCAGGGTTTGGTTTACTTTGAAAAGAAAGAAAGTTTATCAATTATATAAAATAGTAGCATGAAACACTTTCATGGTCGTAAATGGCTCACCAGGTAATTGTAGAATGTCTTATAAAATAGTTGTAATCATCTTATAAAATAATAGAGAACGACTTATCATTTATAAAATAATGACAAGATTAAGTAAAATACTAAACAAAATAGTTTATAGGAAAGCTTGGAGAGTGATGAAGAATGATTTATCATTCATAAAATAATCATAAAATCATAATTTAATCGGTGATATATAAGCAAGATGAAGATTGGGTTACACAATAACTTGGGAGATGATTTGTAAGGCAATGCATAGAGTAATAAGAAAATCATTTGTGATTCATAGTATATTGGAAAAGCGGTAGCTCATTTAGTGGTTTAGTAGCAAAACGATTCATCGGGTGGCAGAAAAATAGTTTTGAAAAGTAATGATAAAATAAATTGTAAGACAACAATAACATGGTTTTATTGTTTTGGAATAAAACAATGGCTAATCAGTTAACGAGAGAGTAAAAAGATTTACAAGATTATACTAAAACAGCCAGAATAAATGCTTTATAGCTTACAAAATTTTATAGAATTGCTCGTTGGTTTATGAAATGGTAGTAAAGTAGCGAATCGGTTTATTACTTAATAATGGGAGGGTTTATGCAATGAGTTGTAAAACAATTTAGTTGGTGGCAAGAAAATAATTTAGCGTTTATAATATAGTAACAAACTTTAATTAGTAGTATACTAATAGGGTATTGAAACACTTTATTGAAAATATTTGATTATTTAAAATACTTAAGTTTATTAAAACTACCTTGTAGAAATATAAAATAGTAATTGACAATTAAGAATTTAGTTTATTGTTTATAAAATGGTGGTAACGTCGAAATCTTAGTTTTCCAAATATAATAGTAAAACATCTTGTAGGTTGACCGTAAAACGATCGGTAAAGCAATTGAAAACGGTTTGTGTGAATTTGTGTATAGTGGTGAAAATAATGGAATGTGGAATAGTGTAGTAAGAGGGTTTAATTACTTACAGAAAACTTCTACATAAATCGCTTAGGATAAGGAAATTTAAAGTGAAATAATGGGATTACAAGCAGGTTATCATATGTAAAAATAGCATAATAGCATTTGACACTTGATAGAATAATAGTGAAAATATAGTGCATAATTGAAATATGGTGGTTCGTAAAAGTTGAAATAGAACGGTATGACTTAACTAGGTAATTAACCTAAACGAGGTGACTTAAAGTATGAGGGTAAAAATGCGATGAGTTACGAATATAAGTAAGAATGAGATAAGTATGTACGAAATTAAGATAATGATTTTGAAATTCTTTATATCGCGGCTAATAAGCCCCATTAGTAGTGACTTTTAAAACGAAAGTGTTTGAAATTAAAACATGTTTAAGATTTGAAAAAAAAATATGATCAACAACGCTAGCGAGTGTGCTATGATGACGACTTGTGGGTTATGGGCCCACGGTTAAAGCGTAAAGTCTAAATACGGAAAAGTTGAGTAGGTAAAAACGAAGTAGAAATCAAAGCATTGATATCAGTTTAACGAAAATTAGTAAATTATAACACCCCCATTTTCAGAATGCAGCGGAATACAACATGGGGTGTTATTTATTAGTCACATAGTACAAGTATAGTAAACAACTTTAAAACAAAGTCGTTTTTAACAATTCACATTCGACAATTTATCAGAGTTGAGGTCCCAAAAGTTTAACATAAGTTTAAAAATACATAAATTTCAAAGTTCTAGTCATTATCGAATGAAATTTTAATTAAACATGAGCCATCAATTAGATATCCATTTCTTTGCGCCGCCCATCCAAGCTTAAGCCACTTACGGACCTGAGAAAATACATGCTAAAAAGTCAACACAAAGGTTGAGTGAATCCATAGAGTTTAATAAGTAATAAGTTGAATACAAGATAATACAGTTTAGAATAAGATGGGCTACGTTGTTATCCGCCCATAATTAAGTTGACATGTAACAAATACAAGTCAGGAAATAATAAGATATAAAGCATTGAGCTCATGAAACCGAACCTTGACCTAGATTTAATAATTGCCCCGGTAGGGTAAGATTTGCCATTTACCACGTATTTCTCAATATTATGTGACCGTTGAAAGATGGGCGCTACCCATTCGGCCAGGCTGGTCAATGCCCAATATGCATATTCATAATACTAGCGTTTCCAACGAAATTAACGGTTCATGATGGGGATTTAATTGGCAAGAAATACTCAATGTAAGATGTCTATAATTCATATAATCGGATCCAGCATACCAAAAACTACTTGTATTCAGTTTGTAAAACTAGCATGTATCCCCCTTGCGAGGTTTATAAAACATTTAAATAAGTAAAGGCGAGGCTATGAACTCACCCGGATAAAGGAAATAGCACGAAACAAGCAAGTGAAGAAACTAGCCGCGAAAGCTCTACGATGAACCTAAATAGACATATGCTTGTCTTAGGTTTTTGAAAATAAATATTGATGTATTTTTGTTATATATAAATCATGATCTTACTTAGGCTTGGTACAATATTCCTATACTTGTTTATATGTCCAAATATGTAGTAGTTATAGGTCCAATATTACAAGTTATAAAACATTTTTATACCTTTTTATACTTAGTGCTGATGAAAATTTTATTAACTTGTACATGTTTACAGTTTCGCCATTTGCAAACCGTAAGTCTAAAAATTAAGTTCCTTATATCCCCGGAAAGATATTAATCTGTACTAACATGTTTTGTGGGTCCCACTAACTCAAAAATTAGTTAACAATAGTAGAATTACCAATTTGTACATACTATTCA
>LBNU01003077.1:50982-67318 GCA_014162995.1 Artemisia annua
ACTCCTTCAAAACCGAGAATTTACTGCTTTCATAAAAATATAAAAGTACAAAAATAATCATCCTCCACCCTTAGACCTTAATTAGAGTAGTCTTTAACCTAACGAACACTATTCCCTGTGAGAGAACGATCAATCCCCCGGTACTTGCCACTACACTATACTACATCGGTCAGGTACACTGCTTGGTGGGGATTGTAAGCCTCTTGAGATCCCTTGAGAGGTAAAACAAAGTGCGTAAGCAATCCCTACGCATCATGACCTCTCCTAAAAAAATAGCAAAACTCATAGCTCTCATGCCAAACGAACACTAAAAATCAAAAAGCTTATTGCTTACCGCTCATCGCCCCAAAAAGCTCTAAAAATCTTTGCGCCAAACATAGCCTTAATATATTATTAAACCATTTGTGATATCTTTCTTTTCCTTCAAAAATTTTTTTTAAAACTAGCCGGCCATCGGCCGGGCCTGGAAGCTAGTTACGATATAAGACATGGCTTTATGATTGTTTTTGCTTCCTTCATGATATGCCGATTGTATATGTAGTACATGCATTGTTTTGATTGATTTTCCGATTCTGTTTGGTTGGTAAACATGTTTGTACTTGATTAATGAAGTTAAGAGCATGCTTGACTTGTTATGTGAATTAACTTGGGCATGTGTTTGGCTTACGAGTTGTTTAATTGACTACTAATGGAATAAGGTGTAAACGGGTATTTTAATACTTGTAGTAAAACCATGGATTATGGTTTAGAATACAACTTGGATCATTTGAGTATTATGAGGATAAATGAATCAAGTTGGATAATTGATCAAGGTGTTTTGATGCATACGTATTAGTCATTTAATATCATGACACTGTGAGCGATTCACATCATGGATTTGATGGTTCACATGGTTTAGATCGACATGCATGTTGTCTAATGACCTGTGTGTGTAATTACTCATATGAGTTTAAAATATGGCTCAAGTTGTGTTTATGATATATATTGGGATATTGAAACTTAAGTACTTGGGTATACTTGACTAAAACCACGGAGTTTGGTTTTGGGGATGCTTCAACATGGAAATGATAAAATGATGATGCAAGTTGTATAGTTCATGATGAAAAAGACCATGGCAGGATTTTCACAATTTGGTGTGAATGTAGTATCTTGGATCAAAGATACAAATTTCTACAACTTATGAACTATAAATGGCATCATGATTGATTACTTTAGCTTCTTGTTCATTAGAAGCGGAATGGTTAAAGAACTTAATAATAAACATATGGTATTATGTTTTAAAGTTAATGCTACCATGTTTAATGCTTGTTATAGCAAAAGTTATAAATAGCTTACCACTAAGGAAAGAGGTTTGCTAGTGACTTAGTGCACAAAGTCGGAATAAGGGATGAAATGAAAGTCCGTTTAAATCTTCTAATGGTGAGACACCCAATTCCCTTCTAATACAATGTTTACCTATATGAGCATGAAGTTTAGCCGCTTCAAGAAGCTGGGACTTGGCTTTGACATGCTTATGAAGGATAAGGACATAGGCTAGTAAAACATGTGTCAAGATAGAACTACTATGTATGTAAACTTTTGTGTACATTATCTTCGTGTATTCATAATGAATTCCCAGGGTTCAATCCTTAGCGACACCTTGGTATTCGAATATTTGGAATGTGTAATGTACTAATGTGAAATTCAATCGTCACGACATTTCATTTATGCAAAAGTTTGATTGTTTGAGATCACTTGTTTTAGTTAATCAAGGATTTCACTAAAATGGGATAGGAATGTCGGATATTTTAGTGTAATTGGATTAACTTGTTTGACCAATTTCGTCATAATAAGACATCATTTAAGCTTGGATGTGCGGAGTGCACACTTAAATGAATTTATTATGATCTTAGGGGCGAAGCCCCTAAGGTACGGGGGTTCGGGGGAAGTGCCCCTGGGAGTAGGGTCCAAGGGGCGGCAGCCCCTGGCAGGGTCCAAGTTGTTATGGTAAAAGTTCCTTAGAGAATTAATTTTTAGAATTTAAGGGACTAATTTTGACAATTTGAAACCCTTGGAAAAACTGCATAAAAGATAGTTTTGTGCCCTAATCCCAAGAAGATTGGATACGCTTTTCTTTTGGTCAATATATTTCTCTGGTTCATCAATCTCAAACACAAGCATTCAAAACGTTCTCAATCTCTGAATTGTATCCGATTGAATAATTCGGGGGAACCACCGAATTGATTCGATCTGAAAGTGTTCACACGCCTTTCAGAGATTCAAACAATATCCGGTTGTGTTCGTAAATTCCGTTTATCCCCTTCAAATATTAATCTCACTAGGATAATAGAGATCAGTGATCTTTTTCTGTAAATAGTTATACATACTTGTGTTATACTAATGTTTCAATTTCTATGCCCAGCTAATGTGATTTTGGTCGTGTACAAGTCATTATTATTTTTTTTCTTTCAAACCTCCACAATCAAATGATGTAGAACACACTTTGGATTTTGACCCATTTGTTTTGATTTGCTGAAAAGCCTTTGCACTTTGGTAGTTTGGTATAATCCATAACATTGGAAGCCAATCAAGAATCGTTATGATTGATCATGATTCCAAAAAACTGAAGAACAACTCGAAATATAGCATATTATTTTCCAAAAAATATAATTTGATGATCATACAAACACCAATCATAAAGAATGAGTACATTACATTATATAACCATGTTACAAAACAACATATCTCCCGGTATTATGTAAAATAAAGATCAAAGAAGTGTAAACCGGAGCCAGATAGCAATCCGCCATCAGGCATAACTTAGAATGCAATAGCATATGAGGCGACAAGTAACAAAAATAGAAGTGGAACGGCTGCAAAATGTGTAGAAGCAGCATCTGATGAACCGTTACCCGAACCGGGACTGTTTGGAGAAGATGGTTTTGTTGGAGAACCTCCTGGAGTTGCAGCTGTTCAGTTTCCAAACATTGTACAAGATTAGTACACGATCGAACATATCATATTCACTCCAATGCGTATAAGCGATATCAAAAATAACATGTATTAATGTATAGATGCTTGTCATTAGTTTTTTTATTCATATAAGTTTAGGTTTTTATATACATTTAAATTATGTATATCGTATTATATAGATACGAAGCGAAAAAGCAAACTAAAATCATTAATCTTTATAAATGTTGTATTATATGAAAGATTTGACACTGAATATCATTAAACCAAACATTTGATTCACATTAGTAGAAAAAGAAAGAAAAAGGTACTTACCCTTGCATTGACTAGTTGGAGGTGTTTGGACATTGCACGCCTTAGGCAACTCGAGAGCTTGAGTTTGATTAATGTTAAGGCCTAAAGACGAGCCACCACCATTCAGGACCTCACATAGGCATTGTGGTTGCGACTTGACCACGCTAGCAAGTTGGGTACAACACCCTGAAGATGGGGTCGACGAGTTGCCATTCATGTAGCTAAGGCATGGAGACATGCTAATGATCACATTTGTACATCCTGAAGACGATTGCGCCATTCCATAACCACATAACAAGGCCATTGTGATTGCTATAAGCATTGATTTGAAAGCAAGAGTGTCATGTGTTTGATTTTGTGCCATTTGAGATATTGTTTGATTGATAAATGCTTGAAGTATTTGGTAAATTGATTGAGGAGAGTGTGTATGTTTTATAGTTTGATTTTTAGTGGACAGTTGTAAGAAAACAAATTTAATGTCAACTCTTGAGTTAAGAGGGTTGCATTTAGGTTACCAACTACTAACCCACGGGACAACACCTTGAAACCAATTGTTACTTGATATCTTTAATGTATATCTGTTTTTGTATAGGTGTTTAAACATTTAAGATCGAAAATCTGTCGTACAACCAGGACTAAAAGAGTGAGGATGCATAAAAAGGGACAAAAGGACAAAAAACATCTTTCTCATTAAATTGCTGTGTGTTCGATAAAAGCTGAATTTATTTTTCACTTATTAATGAACCAATGAAATACCTTTCAAAAAAAAAAATGAACAATTAAACAAGTATTAGGAAAAAAAAAAAAAAAAAAAAAAAAAAAAAAAAAATATCGCCTATTAGTATATATATACTATATTATATATTATATATATATATATATGTATATCTGACTAAATGTTTTAAAAAAAATCAGATTTATTTATTTATTTTTATTTTTATTTAGAAAATTAACATGTATACGGCAAAATATTCTAGAGGTCTTGTGACAGCGTAAGCATACGACACCCTAGTTCCACCAGGTGTCCCTAATTTGAGTCGGGGACTGAGTATGAACTAAAAGGCTATGCCGAAATGTTTGTGTCGTGTTCAATTAGTTGTTAGTTAAATTTATAGTAGGTGAACATGGCAAGACATGAAATTAGAGTATAGTTGTTTTGGTGAGCCTACAACCTGAACTCCTTTTCATCTTTGTATATTCATGTCTTCTTCCTTTTCTTAGAACATGACAGTTCACACTTCCGCCAGGAATATGTAATGTTGAACTTTCGAAAATGAAACCATTATATTATTGGTTAGAAAATTCGATGTCATAATATTTTCATAGTCGCTGTATAAAAAAACAAGATAAATCATTTGGAGAACCAAACTTTTACATACTAAGGGACAATCACCAACCCTTCATCTTATTGACTAATGGAAATTAATCCTAACAACTTTAAAAAACCCACTTTCATCCTTTTTTTTTTTTCAAAATAATATCTTTCAAACCGTAATCGAAAGCGAAAAAAAATATGACCGTTACGACGACATTTAATTATCTTTCTATAGATATGCATTGTGATACTTTCGACAAAAAAAATTTTCGTTTTTTTCACGTTTTTTTTTCGTGGCCGAAAAAAATCACATATGATATATCATATATGATATATCATATGTGATATTTTTCGGCCACGAAAAAAAACGTGAAAAAAACGAAAATTTTTTTTTGTCGAAAGTATATCACAATGCATATCTGTAGAAAGATAATTAAATGCTCGTCGCGATGATATAATTACTTTCGCTTAACGATTAACGGTTTAAGAGATATTTAAATTATAAAAAATGAGTGAAATATTAAATGCTTTTAATCTCAACCATTGATTTCTTTTCAGATGGATGATGGGGATGAGTCCCTTGGTATATAAAAAAAGTTTGTATTTAATATAACTCTACTCTATAAACAATGATCATTTTCGATAACCGTAACAGTTAGCAAAAAGGTCAAAAGATAAAAGCTGGGCTTCATATAACATGAAAAGCAGGCTAAGACAAAGCACAATTGAGTGAAAAGGCCCATTACGAAATTGGGGCAAAGTGGTTTGTTTTCAAAATAATTTTTCATTTTTCTTTTTTTTTAAGAGAAAATAATTGTTCACTTATTATTTCAACCAATAAAAACAATTTGGTAGGTAAGGATTATAGTTGATTGGTTGATTAATGTAATGGTTTCACCTTTACAAACTAAGCGCTTTTATTTTTTATTTATTTTATTTATTTATTTATTTTTTTTCTCTCATCTTCTTCTTCTTCTAAAGACAATAATTTTGAGATGTAGCGAAGTGCAAAATACACGCCTGACCAGACCTTTGAATCGCCCTAAAATTATCATGCTCAAATTCGCTAAGGCTATGAACAATAGACCTGAAAAAATCGGTCGAGGCATATTGGTGACCGATATTTTAGTCGGTCGAGGCCTATGTGGCTAATTGGTCAAATATCGATCGAGATCATATAAAAAAAAAAAAAAAAAAAAAAAAAAAAAAAACTATCAATCGCAATTTTGACCGATACACACTCTTGTTCCAAATAAAAGTTACCGTTTGCATATTAAAAACAAAATTAGAAAAAAAAATAATAAATAAATAAAAAACTTTTTTTTTAAACTTTACCACTTTACAATCTTATAAATACCAACCTCAAAAACAATTCTAACAACAATTCAAACACAAAATTATGGCTTGTCGTCTCCCCCATAACGTCGAACAAATGCAAGCGTATATTAAAAAACAATGCGATAAAGAAGATGCGGCTTGACAACAGGCTATTGTCGAAGTTATCAAGCAGTTTGAGCTCTCAAAGGCACTGAAACAAAGATTGAGACAACGATACGCGGAGTGTAAAGAAATTTCTGTGGAAAGAAAAGCTGTAATTGACCAATTTTTGAGTGATGAAGCCAACAAAGACGGTGCCATTAGTGAGACGTTGTGGGGGTGTGTTTCACAGATACAAGCCCAAATCAGAAACAAGATCTGTTGGAGTTATGAGGAAAACAAAATTGTTGGTTATGTATCACAACAGAACCAACAATTTAGGCAAGGTGCATCAACTTCATCTGATGCATCAAGATTTATTAAGCAACAACAATATCAATCTCAGCTGACTCAATTTGGGCTAGGTTATGAAGAATAGGCAGTTTGGAACGAGAGTAGGGAGCATGAGTTTAGCAATTTGAAACGAGAGATGATGGTTATCGCTCAGACAACTCTCAAACTTAGGATCACTTGGATTAACTTTACGTATCATAGATTATTTTATGTTTATGTAATGTTTTAAATCTATGTACTATTTTTATTTCGAGAAGTTTATGCAACGTTTTAATTTCGTACATTGTGTTTTTAAATTTGAACGTTTACGTTTTTATATTTTTAAATTTGTTGTTTAAAATATTGAAAAAAAAAAAAAAAAAAAAAAAAAAAAAAAAANAAACTCGTTCATCGACTGTGGCAACTTGATCATGTCGGGTCACCGAAGAGAGAAAGCTAATGTAGCAGAGGATGACCCGGATTACCACTCTGCCCAACCTAAAAGGGCAAGGCTTAAAAACACGCGTCATGCAAAGCCAGTCCTCAATCAAGCCTATTGGGACCCACACAAAGTTAACTAAGAAAAATTTACCCAAAAAGTTCATATGATATAAGGACCTACTAATTTCCAGCCTTCTAGATTTGTACTTCGCAAATTCCACCAAAAAATTGGCATCTCCAAATGTCTTTTGCCCTTCGACCAAACGAGATATTAATTCTGACACCGTCTTGGCACCAAGGACGGTGAACTTGATGAGGTGGATGAATAACTTGTCAACAAGACACCGGGATCAAATCTAAAACTACGAGTCACTGAAAAGTGAAAACAATGAACCTTGCGAGTTATCACCATCTATTGGGGCGTTAGTTGCAATAAGCTTGACAACTCTCCTAGCAAACACATAAATCATAAACGAATATAGATCAACCAAGTTTTGTTAACACTAAAAAAATTCTAAGAGATGCTCCACATTAAATAAGACACCACTTCCACATAACATTGGTTTCATGTTACAGTAGTTTTTAATAAATTGATTGTGGACCTAATGCTTTAAATGTTTGTACAGTGCACTGTACAAACATTTAAAGCATTAGGTCCACAAATAGGCCTATTTATTAGGTCCACCAAACATTTCCCTTTATTTATTAACCGCCAAAGAAACCTAACTAGTAACTACATGCTAGTTATTTTGTCTAACAAGGCGTAGATAAGACCATATCTATAATACTATAAGATTCAGTCCCTAAATTTAATGTGGAGTTATGATGATAGAGTTTTTAGAGTTAGAAACAAGTTTGAGTCGTTTAGTAGTTGCATAGAGTACAAGATAGCTAATGCTCGGAATTCAATGCAGCCTCATAATAACTATACAATCATGAAAGGAGATGAAGTGCAAGGGTTGCCCGAATTGATCATATGGCATTTAGTATAGAATTAAAAGTCGGTTAGATGAAATGCAATGGTTGCGAAAGGTTGCAAGAATAATTAATGATTTAACCTAATTCATGCCTATATAAACCGGCCAAAATCACATTTAGTATGTACATTTGAAGATGATTCACACATCTTTTAGATCTTTGATTGTTGGTAGCGGTATGTAAATTCTCTTTTGCAACATTTTAAAGATGATTCACACATCTTTTAGATCTTTGTAATTAACTTGGTTTTCTTTTTCTTAATTTAGTTATCATACGCAGGTACCATGAAAATCACACAAGATCATGCATGCTCAGATAAATGAAACCAAAGATTGGGATACCAACTATTTTCTTTGTTTCTTACATATTTAGGTGATTGTTATAGATAAGCGTATATATAGATATATGTATTATCTTAATGCATTTTCATATACAAGTAATTTATGTGCGTTTTCTATTGATGTAGCTCACATGTGCGAATTGATTCATGAAAATGTGCACGAGCATGTATGTAAAGCAACATTTAAATGGTTAAATGATACTTTTTAGCGTGATTAGTTTATGTAAGTAGTTGCTTTCGAATGCTCTTTGAGAAATATTAGAATAAATTTATCGTGTACAATTAAATTATTATTGAAAAGAAGAAGGTCCGCGCACGCAATGTGTTTTCTTTTTCTATATGTAGAATCATTAGTGAGAAACCAATATTTACGCCCATTAAATGAGTTTGCTATAATAGTAAAATACGACATATTAAAAATATCACATTGAGTAATGAATAGAAAGGAAAAAATACATAATTTTGACTTAAATCCGTTTGTAAATTATAATATCAAATAAAAAAGTTGAGTTTTAAACATAAGTAAAAGTTCAAACTTTTATCGAAAAACAAAACCGGTGCATTTAATGTGAAGTATATACAACATCGAACTGGAAGTGCAAGCCTTGCCGGAATTTATCACATGATATTTAGTAATTATTATAGAATTAAAAGTCGGTTATGGATTGAGATGAAGTTGAAAAGGTTGCAAGAATAATTGATGATTTAACCTAATGCAATATATATAGATATATGTATTATGTTAATGCATTTTCATATACAAGTAATTTATGTGTGTTTTCTATTGATGTAGCTCACATGTGCGAATTGATTAAAGAAAATGTGCACAAGCATGTATGTAAAGCAACATTTAAATGGTTAAATGATACTTTTTAGCATGATTAGTTTATGTAAGCATGCAACTTGAATAATGAATATAAAAGAAAAAGTACATAATTTTTGCTCAAACCCATTTGTAAATAAAAAAATTAAGTTTAAGATATAATAGTGGAGTCCAAAGGTTTTAGGAATTATTAATAGTGTGTTAATTAATATTCATTTAGTTAGCTATTTAGAATTGAGTTTATTGATAAAATTTATTAATATTAGTTAGACTTCAATGTTAATTTTCAATTAAATTAGTTGTACAATAAAATGAGATGAAGCTAAAAAGGTTTGTAACGATTTTTATACAGTTTATGTGGCATTATTATATATACATTATTACACAAACTTTAACTTACAATTTACAAACTTAATAAAGAAAATATTTAACGCACATTAAACTATGACCAATTAGATAGACCCCGTGTGCTTCATATTACCATGAAAAAACCATCTGATGGACAAGTATTGTAGGGCTAAGTAATAGACCAAAAGAAACAAAGCCATTTTTTTTATCATGCAAATAAGTAATAGGCCAAAAGAACCAAAGCCATCATAACTTAATAACCAAAAGCCCATATATAAAATACAATACCACAAAACCAAAACAACATCAAACACTTTTAAATTTTTATACAAGAAAGTTAAAACATTTCATACAACATACTAAACAATAATTAAGTATACACTCGCCAATATACAGAAAGAATACACGATTAACAATTAGATTTTTAGCCCGTACGTAGCACGGGTTCTGCATGCCTCGTTATAAGTAAGATAGCTTTTTAATTAACATGTTTATAGTTGGAAAACCTTCTTTGGACTTTAGCAAACTTCGCCACCATTTTTGCGTTAAACCATCCAAAAAAAATACTATATCTTGTAATTTGGTTGTAGGCATTCATAAAGGTATATCATAAGTTCATAACTTCATAAGTAGTGTTTAAAGGATGCTGAGACGTGTCAACGCTAGAATATCAAAAGTTAAAAATTAAGTTGAATCGGCTGGGCAGAGTTTATGTGAATACCATTAGGGGGTGTTTGGTTCATATAAATTAAAATAATGGGATTTCAATTGTTGATATATTTAAATAATGGGAGTATAAAATCTCATGTTTTAAAATCATTTTTACATGTTTGGTTCACATGATTTGTATGACAGATAGTAGATTCATATATTTATAATTACATTATTGCCCTCGTGCACAAAAGGTAAATTGGAAAAAGACAAGGGCAAGTTTGTCCATTTTCAAACTTTATACGTGGTGTCCCCACTGAGTTTTGTCCAGTTTCAAAATTTATATGTGGGTGTCCCCACTGAGTTTAGAAGCCATCGTCCATATGTTGTTTTTGTAAACAAACCATTCATGAGCTTTTAATATCATGTCCCACCTTTTATTTACCAACCAAACACACCACGTAATTGTGTTTCAATATCAAAACCACTAAAAACCATCAAAATATGATGAACCAAACAGCCCCTTAGACTATTTAATCTCTACCTTTTATAATGTAGACAAAAATACACCGTTGGTCCCTAAACTTGTCCAAAAACATCACATGGCACCCTAAGTTTGGATTTTAGTCGTCATGCGTCCAAACTTTAGGATTTTGAGGCTGAATGTGTCCCTCAACCATTATTTACTGTTTTGTTTTGCTTTTAGTGAAGGGCATAACGGTCATTTCATATATTTGAATTATTACTCATATAAATCTCCTCCTCTACTCTTCTTCTTCTTCCACTTTTGCTGTTTTGTTTTGTAATGATCAGTTCCAAAGCATGTACATGGCTGATACATGTTCCAAAGCATCTCCTCCTCTGTATTGTATGTTTCTCAATCCATCAAAGATAATTTTATTGTTTCCAAATACTTAAATAGAACATAAAATCTAAACACACCATCCATCACAGTTTCCCATCTCGTGGGAACTCAAACAGTCACAAATGTCGATGAAGAAGAGACCTACACCATAACTGCTAGAATGGCACCTGTCATAGCCATTGAAACAAATCCTCCAGCCATGACCATAGGACCAGGTGAATCACAGAAATTTAACGTGACCCTCGCGGTTCGATCAACCACTGGGGCCTACAGTTTCGGTGAGGTTGTGTTAAAGGGAAACAGAGGGCATAAGGTCAGGATGCCCGTTGTAGCCATGGGTTATGATCGTTAGTTTTGGTTTGTCATTATATGATAATATATTATTCTTTATAAAAAACCGTTGAACAATAAGATATGTAAACAGAAAGTAGTATGAGGGGAGAGACTGCGGTTTCCTCCATTACTATTAAGTTTTGCTAGTGACCCATGATGGATGCTGCTGTGAAGTCCAGCTTCTGCAGGTTGTACCATATGCTTCTGTACACATATGTTGATCGGGCGAAAGGTATGGTTGTGAAAGTGGGGAGGCATTGGTTCATTTGTTTTGGTAATGTCTCTTATAAGTTTTGTGTATGTAAAGAATGAAGTTTTCAGTTGCGCAAGTAGCTATTTGTTTGGCATGTTAAACTGATGTTAATTAAGTAATAGTGGAACAAATGAGACTAGATATCTCATATATCATCAATATGAATACTATTTATATTAATGGGTTCGTGGTGGACATAGCGCAAAACACAGACTTCATGCGATCAATCCGGTCCCATGTATCTTACTCATGGTGTTGTGAGTTTCACGTCCATATGTTAGTTGTGGCATCCGGCGTTGTAGGGCTGCTGGTGGATCAGTTTTCGTTTTTTTTGTTTAGTTTTCACAAGTTGAAACGAAGTTGGCTTCGAGTGTTGCATCTAAAACATACTCCATTCCTTGTAGCAAATCAAAACTACTTGTCAACTGTAAAACCTGCTTCTTCCACTACAAGAATAAAGATACAATTAGCATTGTATCAGCCATGTACATGCTTTGGAACTGATCATTACAAAACAAAACAGCAAAAGTGAAAGAAGAAGAGTAGAGGAGGAGATTTATATGAGTAATAATTCAAATATATGAATGACCGTTATGCCCTTCACTAAAAACAAAACAAAATAGTAAATAATGGTGGAGGGACGCATTCAGCCTCAAAATTCCTAAAGTTTGGACGCATGGCGACTAAAATCCAAACATATGGTGCCATGTGATTTTTTGGACAAGTTTAGGGACCAACAGTGTATTTTTGTTTATAATGTATTTGTAACCTTCTATTTTCAAAAGTATTAGAAAATTAGGCATGCTAGGTTGAGGGTATTATGGGGTTGGGAATAGGAAAAGCAATAATTAATTATGATTGGTTTATTATAAATGAATGAAGCATTACCCAAAACAAGGTAATGATCCATTGCACTACAAATTGGGGGTTAATGTATTCATTATCCTTTGCATTCCTTAGTATACCCTTTGCATTTCTCTTTCCCATTCCCTTAATTGAACCAAGCACACCCTAAGTTAATACACCTTCTATTACTAGTAATTATTGAAATATAATTTAAAAATATATTACTCCCTCCGTCCCAAAAAGAGAGTTCACAAACAAAAAATGTATAAATTATGATATGTGTAATTAATGCTAGTTTTGATTGCTAAAAAGTCATTTTTACCATCATAGTTAATATAGAAATAAAAAATGAGTAATTAATGCAAGTTCTAATTAGAAGGGTAAAGTAGGAAAACCAGTCATAATTACTGTCCATATATAAAAATTGGACACTTATTTTGGGACAAATATAAATAGTAAGATGGACTCTTTTTTTGGGATGGAGGAGAGTAATTGCACTTTATGTTAATACATAAAATACGATGTTAAAATAATAAACTATAATTGATATTATGAATTTAATATGTTTATAACTTTTTAAATTTGCATATGATAATATGATATATTAATTACAATCTCACAAGACAAACACACAATATAGGAAATCGCCCAATATTCACAAAAAAATTAAATAAAATAAATAAACCATAAAATAAAAAAATTATTAAACAACATTCGTCACCGAACCCGCTGCTTTCCGCATGTGCCATGTTAGTGTAGTCTAAAGTATTCAAACTGCTATTTCTTAGTTCAAATGTAATATTTATAAGAATAGTCATTGGGGTGCGACTTCTAAAATATTCATCATGTTAATTAGCAATAGAAAATTAGGTATAAATATATCAAGGTGATGCTGCATTATCTAAGATGGAAGTTTACGAGTTCGTATGCATTGCCCGAATCCTGTGTTAGGTGTCGCTTACCTAAATGGAAACTTAAAGCTCTCTCCATTGGTGGGCGGCTCACCTTAATTAAATCAGTCTTAAGTTCCTTACCATTGTATCATATGTTCATCTTCAAATGTCCTATGGGCGTTCTTAATATTTTGGAGTCAATTCGTTGGAATTTTTTTTAACGGTGTGGCTAATAGTGATAGAAAGCTCACATTGATTGCCTGGAACAAGATTTTGGCTTCCAAGAAAAACGGAGGGCTTGGTGTCTCAAGTTTTTTTGCCATTAACCGAGCCCTTCTCTTCAAGTGGATATGGCGTTTCATCTACCATGATTCATCCTTATGGGTTCGTTTCATTCAGTTCATGTATGGCAGGAAAGGTGGGCTGGAAAACTCGTATTCTTTACCGAGGCGCAACTCTTTTTGGCTTGACATTATTCGCGAAGTCAGACGTCTATCTCTTAAAGGTATTGATCTTCTTTCTTTTGTGAAAAAAAATGTTGGTAATGGTGAAACTTCTTCGTTTTGGGAAAACTGTTGGCTTTCTGATTCTCCTTTAAATCTCATTTACCCAAGACTTTTAATGTTGGAGTTGGACAAGAATATATCCATTGCTGCAAAGATGAGGGATACGTCCCTAATATCTTCCTTTAGAAGAGTGCCTAGAGGTGGACTTGAAGAAGTTCAGTACACTCAACTTCGAAACAGTTTATCCCATGTTATTCTTTCTCAAAGTAATGATCGTTGGGTTTGGAACTTGGAGTCATCGGGCGATTTTTCGGTGAAGTTGACTCGCTCCTTTATTGATGACTCGTTGTTGCCAAAGGCAGATGTTCCTACTAGATGGGTTAATGTGGTTCCCATTAAAATTAATATTTTCGGTTGGAGAGTTTGTTTGGATAAGTTACCTACAAGGCTTAACCTTTCTTTGCGAAGAGTTGACATCCCCTCTATCCTTTGTCCTTTATGTAGTATTACCGTTGAATCATCCTCGCACCTTCTTTTTTCTTGTCATTTGGCTCGTTCTTTGATGCATAAGGTAGCCCGTTGGTGGTAGTTGGATATCCATGACTTTAATTCGTATGGGGATTGGCTTGTTTGGCTCAATAATATCAGGTTATCTTCGAAGCTTAAGGAGATTTTGGAAGGTATTTGTTACGTCATGTGGTGGGTTATTTGGAAGTTTCGTAATCAAGTCTTGTTTGCTCCTACTCAACCGCGTTTGGAGCTTCTTTTCAATGACATTGTTCATTTGTCGTATTCCTGGTATTCTAGTAGANTTTAATTCGTATGGGGATTGGCTTGTTTGGCTCAATAATATCAGGTTATCTTCGAAGCTTAAGGAGATTTTGGAAGGTATTTGTTACGTCATGTGGTGGGTTATTTGGAAGTTTCGTAATCAAGTCTTGTTTGCTCCTACTCAACCGCGTTTGGAGCTTCTTTTCAATGACATTGTTCATTTGTCGTATTCCTGGTATTCTAGTAGATGTAAATTTAAATTTGATTGGAACGATTGGATGAAATGTCCTAGTTGTCTTTCTTTGTAATCTCTTCTAGCTCCTTGCTAGTTTTTAATAAAACCGCCGTAAAAAAAATAAAAATAAAAAAATAAAAAATAAAAATGTGTCGTTTTTCTCTTTTTATAAACAATATCCAACAATAGATGCAAGAACATAATACGACTCTCAACTTACATAAAACATAAAACATGTTCACCTAGTATGTAAGAGGCTTTATTTATTTATTTATTTTTCAAAAACTTAAGTAAGCGAAATTTCTTCTTAACTCATGTGGGACATGGATTTATTTCAAAAAAAATATAAAAATGTGGGACATGGATTGTGGGATCAAAACTTAAAACAAGTATTCACAAAAGCAATCCCATACATGGATTGTGGGACATGGATATTAACTCCTTAACTCGTTGAGGTGATAAACATTATTATTGTGCTTTCTACGTATCGTTTTTTTTATGCTAATCGCACAAAAATATATTTACTTGTCACATTTTTAAGTTTTTGTAACCATTTTTTTTCTTCTTTATTGACGTAGCTCACTTTTGAATTCGATATTTGTCGTGTATCAATTGACCTCCTTAGCAAGCTACACGTTATGCAATTAATTTTACATTAACTTTTTATGTCAAGTCACCCAATAAATCCACTTCAAACTTATAAATATTGATTCCAAACACCACTTTTACCACCACCATACCATTCCATCTTTACCACCACCACACGAGCCACCACGAAACCATCTCTCACCCTATTTTGTAAGCGGGTATTCACAAAGTCACAATATTGTGTCATTGTGTTATTGGCAAAAACAAGCATCATACTTGCCACTTCTTGTCATTGTATGTAGCGTCTTTTATTTTTTTTTGATTGTAGCACTAACCTTTCTAAATTGTGTCATTGTGTGTACTTTGCGACTTTTTAGCCATGTGAAATGACCATTTTACCCTTCAAAATTTGAAAAAAGTAAGAGTAAAATGGTCACAAAGTACACACAATGGCACGATTTAAAAAAGTTGGTGCTACAATCAAAAAAAATAAATGACGCTACATACAATAACAAAAGTTAGCAAGTATGATGCTTTTTTTTTGCCAATAACCCTATTCTTTTCCGAGAAAGCTTTTGTAATATCTAGTCCAAACACTTAAATAGTATAACAGAAGTTAAGATTCACAACGAAATACCCATTAGAACCCAAACATATTTACGGGCTGTATACTTTGCTCCATAAACTATAAGCCATATACAATAGTCATTAACAATTTATATATGAATTTCACAAGACCACTAGTCCACTAAAAAATTAAACAAACCAAAATAGAACCTAAATACCTAAACAGAGGCTAATAGAACCTCAATACCTAACATTCTAACAAGAGACTAGGAAAAATTATGTAAGAAAATCAGTGAATTTGGCTACCAAGAAAATGTGAGAAACTTAATATATCAACATACTAAGAAAGAAAATCCGCGAATTGAGAAAGGAAATCATCCAAATAAGTGGTTAAAATAATGTATTTAAAGAAAAAAAGAGAACCAAATTAAGAGCATCAGGTGTAGGCTCGCCGTTGAGCTCGCCGTCCTACGTGGTCTTCTCGCCGTCTTCGCCGCCACACCAGGAGAGCTCGCCGTTGAGCTGCATCTCGTGGCCACAACGAAGTAAAAATCTGACAAAAGTCAGATAATGTGTACTCGTTCTTTTTTT
>LBNU01003077.1:67347-91146 GCA_014162995.1 Artemisia annua
TTTTTTTTTTTTTTTTTTTTTTTTTTTTTTTTTTTTTTTTTTTTTTTTTTTTTTTTTTTTTTTTTTTTTTTTTTTTTTTTTTAACATTTTAATGTTTAGTTATTTGTTTAGAATGAAATAAATTTAATTTGTTTAAAAAATGAAATGAATAAAAAAATAAATGGGTAAGTGGTAGGGCCCGAATGAAGAGGTTAATGTTAGTTGTTTAGGGAGGGGGTTAGTTGTGAAGAGGTGTTGGGTGATGTGGCACCCCGTGAGGCCCGAATGAAGAGCCAAACCATGCCATCCACACCTGATGCTCTAAGGGGTTCAAGTCAGCCTATTTGTGCTAAAAGTCAAGAATTATACACAGCCGTTAATACTTTTTCAATTTGAGAGGGTTCGGTTGCACCCACTCTCTAACCAGTGTTTGGGTAATTGAAAAAAAACTCAAAAAGAAAAACAAATTTAACTTTTATCTACGTGGAAAAAACTTCATATCATCATTCGCAAGTTATCAAGTCACTCGAAATTCAAATGTATGAGATTTTAAAAGGAATAAAAGTACTCCTCCCGTTTCAAAATTATTTTCCAATTTGAATTTTCAAAGTCAAACTGGTTCAACTTTTACTATAAATATATATTTTTTATTATATAATCTTTTTTATATAATAAAACAAAACCCCTATTGGGAATTTTTCATTTCAAAAAAATTGGAACCATACCTTATTTAGTAATAATTTTATTTAAAAAAAAAAATATATTTTCTTATTAAGTAACATTTTATATTTATCCATAACACAAGTAAAAGATAAATACAAAAAATATAGATAAGATATTTAAAAAATATATATATATATTTTCTTATTATGTAACATTTTATATTTATCCACAACACAAGTAGAAGATAAATACAAAAAATATAGATAAGATGCAATTAACAATAGGATTAGAATTTTTAAATAATTATTTCAAAAAATTAAAAAAAAAAACCCCGCGCGTGCGCGGGCATTATAACTAGTACTTGATAAAAAATTATAGTATTGAAAAGTACACTTAAAACCTAATCCATTTATATATTTTGCATCAAATATTTAATAACATCCACAAAATTATTTAAGGTCAAAGTTAAAGAATAAAGACTAAAAAAATCAATATTGGACAATACATTTGAGATGGAGGGAGTAGATGGTTATACACAACTATATAACATGGCAAGTAGGATATATTTTCGTACAATTAACCAAGGCCAGAGAAAATTGATAGCAAATTCAAATACACTTGTTTAGTGAGAATGCAATTACACTTGCAAACAAACTCACCTGTGAGTGAGGCAAATTAGGTGAACTTGCATACTCCTAAGAGCATCCACTATGAGAGGTCTAAGAATAGGTCCAAAAAACTTGAAAAGGTTTATGTTTTATATTAGCCATAGTGGAGTTTTATTTTATACACATGTGGCATGAAAAGGTCCTAAATGTTAGACCTCTTCATAATCTCAAGATATTTAATGCATTTGTCGTGACAAACAATTATAAAGCTTTAAGATGTTTATGCCATAGTA
Organism: Artemisia annua; assembly: GCA_014162995.1. NCBI lineage: Eukaryota > Viridiplantae > Streptophyta > Magnoliopsida > Asterales > Asteraceae > Artemisia > Artemisia annua. The sequence continues at coordinate 68,891 of LBNU01003077.1, forward strand.
GAAATAGGTTTATTAACTCAAAAGGTCTAAAACTTCGTGATGTGGCATGAAAAAATTAATTTATAAAGCTTTATAATATTTTACCATAGTGGATGCCCTAAGCGCATAAAATTAGTGTACCAAACACCTAAAACTCGAGCATCAAATTTAAAAATATCCTAAGTTGAAAATACGTGTTTTCATTTTCTTTTTCTAATATGACACTATTCACTTGACGTTACTCATCAAAACTTATGCTATCTAGTCACATTTCACCAACCTCCATATATACATGATTCCAAAAGTTCTCTTTATTTTATGGTGGTAGCTCTCTGCCTAATCAACAACCAAGACAAAACATAGAAATTGTTGGCCAACTTGAGAGCACAAAATTCAAACATACAACCGATCTATAGTTGAATAACATCACTTAAAACTTTATAAAAAAATAATTCTAAACCGTCTATCATGCACAATTATTCAAGATTTGCAACCAATCAATGTCATTTTCATTCGATCTAGTCTTGTATACCACTCTCCTAACACAATGAATAATTCTCATTTTGATTTTATGTAGTAAAGTAGTTATATATCATATTTTAATTGTCTATCGGCCACCCGATCCATTTCAATTTGACAGCTTATATGACTCATTCTTCAATTCCAATTGTAAACAACCGAGGTTTCTCTATCAATCACCAAATCCAATGGTGACATTCATATAAAAAATAGTTCGATTTTTAGTATTACCATACTACCTTTCATACATGTTAACTTTTTAGCTACTACGCATAGCCTGGATGTTGAGTACCAAAAAAAATCGACACAAAAAGGTCTTAACATTATGAAACTAGCTATCGTCTTAAATGAAGCTGCTTTCATTCTAGCTAGCTATTATATGAACACTAACGTCTTTGTCTACTTTAGTATCATATCCTACATGCCATAAGAAACAAGTTAATCTTCAATGTTATCTACTCAAAACCTATGTACATAAATATGTCATACAAACATATGTACATTATCATAGTTCCAAAAAAAAAAAAAAAAAAAACTTTAGTATCATAAATATGTCATACGAACATATGTACATTATCAGGACACATATCATTTCATTAAAAGGTATCTGTATATCTAGTATCTACCATCAGTTCTACTTATTATAAGTAACTTCAACATGCAAGTGTGTATCATCAAATACTATAGTTAGCAAACAAACATATAAAACTAAATATTATTGAGTGAATTATTGAAGGCCTACCCAAAAAAAATTGACTTATTTTGGATTTCGAATTGTACCCATCAATAGTCAATGTGAGTAAGTGACCGCTTCACCAGTTTTTCTTATCTGGCTTTATCTAATAGTTTATGACAGCACATATAAAGGTACCTTTTTTGTAGGCCTATTTATGCATGTCATATTCTCAAACCAGCACCACCATTAACCACCCTCCNCCAACACCCCTAAGGGTTGTGGGTCGATTTTTGTTCATCCAAAACAACTCTTGTGTAGTTTCTTGCAAAACCTTAATACGGTTTAATTTGTGTGTACAAGAACGAGGTAACAACACACCATTGTTGTTATCAAGAGATCGTTAAACAAAATAGTAAGGGGTTTAACATAGATCTACATAAACCCTAATTAGGGTTCATCACTTGTTCAATCCTCAATCAAGAATCGCGTTTGGTACGTTTTCTATTTAAGTTTAGTTAACAATTTATATGTTATGCTTGATCCTTTGCTTCCGCTATATGTGCTACTTTGTATTACTTATTTATATGATAGTCATGATACATAAATTATAACAGCTTTCATTCTAGCTAGCTATTATATGAACGCTAACGTCTTTGTCTACTTTAGTATCATATCCTACATGCCATACGAAACAAGTTATCTTCAATACTATCTACTGAAAACCTATGTTCATAAATATGTCATACAAACATATGTACATTATCAGGACACATATCATCTCATTAAAAGGTATCTGTATATCTAGTATCTACCATCAGTTCTACTTATTATAAGTAACTTCAACATGCAATTGTGTATCATCAAATACTAAAGTTAGCAAGCAAACATATAAAACTAAATATTATTGAGTGAATTATTGAAGGCCTACCCAAAAATTGACTTATTTTGGATTTCGAATTGTACCCATCAATAGTCAATGTGAGTAAGTGACCGCTTCACCTGTTTTTCTTATCTGGCTTTATCTAATAGTTTATGACAGCACATATAAAGGTACCTTTTTTGTAGGCCTATTTATGCATGTCATATTCTCAAACCAGCACCACCATTAACCACCCTCGATCACAATGCACCTCCACCATATCTGTTTTGTTTTGCCGTCTGAAGGTGACGAGGTACACCCGTCTGAATCTGATCACCCATCTAAATCACCACCAAAGCGAAGATCATGTGGTATTTACCTCCGTAAATCGCTTTATAGGTTCTTTAACTCAAAAAGGGACATTAGCTTTTGTGGTTCATGTGTGAAGCCTTCGCGGGCTATATTCCATGACACGGATGGAGTTCAGTTTTCGAAGGAAACGAGTGTTGGAGCGCATAGCCCCAAGACTTTTACGTACTCAGAACTTTACATAGCAACCAAAGGGTTTAGCCAGGATGAGATTTTGGGAAGTGGCGGGTTTGGGAGGGTCTTTCGAGCTGTTTTGCCTAGCGATGGAACAGTTGTTGCGGTTAAGTGTCTGGCAGAGACCGGGGAAAGGTTTGAAAAGAGTTTTGCTGCAGAACTAGTGGCTGTGGCCCATTTAAGGCACCGGAACCTGGTCCCACTTCGTGGATGGTGTGTTCATGATGATCAGCTGCTTCTTGTTTATGACTACATGCCCAACCGCAGCCTTGATCGGCTGCTATTTAGGCGGGCAGAAAGCAATGGCGCCACGCTTAGTTGGGAAAGGAGAGTGAGAATAGTGAAGGGTCTTGCAGCTGCTTTGTTTTATCTTCATGAACAACTCGAGGCTCAGATCATACACCGTGATGTGAAAACGAGTAATGTAATGCTTGATACTCATTTCAATGCGAGGCTTGGTGACTTTGGGCTGGCTAGATGGATGGAACATGAACTCGGGTACGAAACAAGGACACCATCTATGAGTAGTCACCACCCTCTTCGGTTAGCTGATACCACAAGAATTGGCGGGACGATCGGGTATTTACCACCAGAGAGCTTCCAGAAACGAGCAGTAGCCACTGCTAAATCCGATGTTTTCAGTTTTGGAATTGTTTTGTTGGAGATTGCTTCGGGTAGGCGATCAGTGGATCTTACACTACCGGATGATGAGATTATTCTTGTTGACAGTATAAGAAGATTATCCGACGAAAAGATGGTATTGAAAGCAGCTGACAGCCGGCTACCAGATGGGTCTTACAAACTTCATGACATGGAGAATCTGATTAATATCGGGTTACTCTGCACTCTCCATAACCCGAAATCACGTCCCAATATGAGATGGATCATAGAAGCACTTGCGGGTGGTATTTGTGCCCCTATCCCTGATCTTCCGTCATTCAAATCACACCCGAGGTACATCTCTGTATCGCGTAGCAGCACCACCACAACCGCAACTACCACAAATCCTGCCACCACCACTAGCACCACCACCACTAGTTTTGCAGTTGCTTCCAGTAGCTCGAACACTTTCGCTACTGCTAATGAAGATAGCTTGTACATAACTGCTGAACAGGAACACGAAGACAGAAGTGATGGCCTAACAGCCACTACACAACCAAGCCACCGCCAATTGAACCCATTTTCGATGGTCGAACCACCAAGAGAAGTAACCTATAAGGAAATCATTCCGCCACCGACAATTTCTCGGATTCTAACCGGTTATCCGAGGTTGATTTTGGGACTGCTTACTATGGGGTTCTTGACAACCATGACGTAATTGTCAAACGCCTCGGGATGAAAACATGTCCAGCACTTCGAGTCCGGTTTGCAAATGAGCTTTCAAATTTAGGACGACTCCGCCATCGGAACTTGATACAGCTTCGCGGGTGGTGTACTGAACAAGGAGAGATGCTTGTGATCTATGACTATTCGGCTAACCGTCTCTTAAGTCAACTCCTCTCCCATCATAGTCATCAATCATCACAGGTCCTGCAATGGAACCATCGTTACAACATTGTGAAATCACTCGCGTGTGCAATTCAATACCTTCACGAGGAATGGGAAGAGCAGGTTATCCATAGAAACATAACATCTTCAGCTATATTTATTGACCCTGACATGAACCCTAGGCTTGGGTCATTTGCTCTTGCTGAATTTTTAGCAAGAAACGAACATGGACCTCATGTTGTAGTCGATAAAAAAGTTTGTGTACGTGGGATTTTCGGGTATATGGCGCCAGAATATATGGAGTTTGGGGAAGCGACACCAATGGCAGACGTCTACAGTTTTGGCGTGGTGATACTTGAGGTGGTGAGTGGACAGATGGCAGTTGATTTCCGGAAGCCCGAGGTGCTACTAGTAAAAAGAGTTCACGGGTTCGAGATTCGGGATGGAAGTTACGAAGAATTGGTGGATCCAAGACTAGATGGAGATTATAACCGTAAAGAATTGGCGAGGTTGGTGAAGTTAGCAATGTCATGCACACAATCTAATCCGGATTTAAGACCACCAATGAGTAAGGTTGTGAGCATACTTAATGGCCATGATAGATGCTTCACGGATGATGGGCAAAAGGAGGGTGCAGATGTATGGAAAGAAAAGAACGCATTATCTCTGTCACTGATTCGACGAATTCAAGCTTTAGGGATACAATGAAAACGAAATATGTATTAGTCAACTAGTATATACACGAAGAAATCAAGAATTGTCTTCTTTTTTTGGGTTTTTTGTTCTATCTAGCTTGCATATGTAATATGTTTATGTAAAATTTCATCAACTTAAATGTTGTATATATCAACTTTTGCAGATCCACATTACATTGATACCTCTGATATGAGGATCAAACTGCTGTCACACTGTCACAGAACTGCTGCTTTCTGAAGTTTTTATTTAGCTTGACCGACAGTCTAATTTAAATATTCATCTGCATAGGACAGAAAGGAGATGGCATTGTAAGTTTAGATCAACAATGACATATACAATAATCATTGCTACAAATGAGAAAACTAACACAATATTTATGTGATTCAGCATCCATGATCATTTTCAGATTTTTATAATATCTCATGAGCCATCAGTACTTTTAGCATCAAGATTTATATATATAAAACCATACATGGAGTTATATTACAAAAAGAACCAATATATGAGTTTACGGTGCAAAAGGTGCTCTATGTATGTATGTATGTTCTTTTTACAACTTTCAATTAATTTTTAAGTTACGACCGACAAAAAAAATAGGAAATAGGAAAGATGGTACTTATAACTACAACGTACGGAAACAGTTTTTTAGTCCGAATTTTCGAAGATGCAAGGCACCGTGTTTGAAGGCAGATGCGCATATCAGCAGGCTATCCAAGAAACTACCACCAACACAAAACAAGTGCAGGTGGCACAATCAATAAATGTTCAAACTATATTAGCAAGATTCTGCCAACAACCTACTACTACGCCAAATCCTAAAAATCATATGCATTATATTTCTAACCCGCAATAGAAGGGTAGGTGTGTCCAAAACCTGCTTTTTTTTCTATTTATTATTATTATTATTTTTTTTCCCCCGGAAATCTAACACAGCCATTAGGATAAGATAGGCAACTCAGACTCTCACTATTTAGGAAAGATTGTCTGATTCATCACAGACAGATGATACACAAAAGTGCGGTTGCAAGATAAAACATAAGGAAGGGCTTATAGAAGCTGTTTCCTATTAGGCTATTAGCTATCAATCATAGCCTAACCACTGATATACTAATTCATCACACAACCAAATTATTCAATTGAGCAAGTTCATAACACATTGAAAAGTGTATGCTCCTGATTAAAATGATAACATGCAAACATTTTATAATATGTATGTATACAACATTGGACACAACCTTGAGTTGAGTAGACAATATATTTGCTCACATTTTCGAAAAACTAATTCTTAGTTCAAACAAAGTCATGTTTTATGTGAAATCTATTACTAGTCCTCAAAAGTTTGAAAGCGAGTCCATATCAGTTTTCATCACCAGAAATTGCACAACTTGGTCCTGTACATTAAGTGTGTTTGTTGCACAAGCTTACCGTAGCGAATGGTTGCTTAAAATGTTATTCCTAAAATTTAAACTTAGTTTAGTTGACAGTTTACGTCATTTTTACAAAAAAAACAAAGTTCCTAAGTCATAAGCTATAAGCTTCTTTAAGTAGCTTTTAAAATAGGCCTCCGGCTACAGCTAATCAATGTAAATCATTAGAGTGCTCGGAATGAGGTCGTCATAGGCTTGTCATAGCACCTATGGCGCCGCCATAGCATACCGGGGGTTGCGTAATAGCTCCCTCGCCAGGGATGGAACCAACACCAAATATGACCGGGTGCATAAATTTTTCTAAACCGTAAGAAACACATTTCGATGGACCGGGTGCATTTGAGATTCATTTAGGAAAAATTGATGTTTTCATCAAAAACTAACACTACATCGAAAAAATCCATGGGTGTCCAGGACCCGCCGGAACCAGGCCGGAACCCTTGTTCCGTCCCTGTCCCTCGCCATGCCTATAACACCCGTTTTTGAATATTCTAATTGGAATAAATAAAAACTGTCGGTCACATGAGCTATTGACAGTAAGGAAGGTCGACCGATATACTCGACCGAGTCGTACTCGNACGTGGGATTTTCGGATATATGGCGCCAGAATATATGGAGTTTGGGGAAGCGACACCAATGGCAGACGTCTACAGTTTTGGCGTGGTGATGCTTGAGGTGGTGAGTGGACAGATGGCAGTTGATTTCCGGAAACCCGAGGTGCTACTAGTAAAAAGAGTTCACGGGTTCGAGACTCGGGGTGGAAGTTACGAAGAATTGGTGGATCCAAGACTAGATGGAGATTATAACCGTAAAGAATTGGCGAGGTTGGTGAAGTTAGCAATGTCATGCACACAATCTAATCCGGATTTAAGACCAACAATGAGTAAGGTTGTGAGCATACTTAATGGCCATGATAGATGCTTCACGGATGATGGGCAAAAGGAGGGTGCAGATGTATGGAAAGAAAAAAACGCATTATCTCTGTCACTGATTCGACGAATTCAAGCTTTAGGAATACAATGAAAACGAAATATGTATTAGTGAACTAGTATATAAACGAAGAAATCAAGAATTGTCTTCTTTTTTTCGGTTTTTTGTTCTATCTAGCTTGCATATGTAATATGTTTATGTAAAATTTCATCAACTTAAATGTTGTATATTTCAACTTTTGCAGATCCACATTACATTGATACCTCTGATATGAGGATCAAACTGCTGTCACACTGTCACAGAACTACTGCTTCTTGTGACTGATAGTCTAATTTAAATATTCATATGCATAGGACAGAAAGGAGATGGTATTGTAAGTTTAGACCAACAATGACACATACAATAATCATTGCAACAAATGAGAAAACTAACACAATATTTATGTGATTTAGCATCCATCATCGTTTTCAAATTTTTATAATATCTCATGAGCGATCAGTACTTTTAGCATCAAGATTTATATATAACCATACATGGAGTTATATTACAAAAAGAACCAATATTTGAGTTTACGGTGCAAAAGGTGCTCTATGTTGTTTTTTTTTTTTTTTTTTTTTTTTTTTTTTTTTTGTTCTTCTGAACCCCCAGACCGAACACCCGAGGGGGTTTGTGTATGAAAGCAGGACAACTGTTTTCCAAACACATGTGACAGAAGCTAAGGTCATGATATCAGCATGTACAACTTTCAATTAATTTATAAGTGACGACCGACAACGAAAATAGAAAATAGCAAAGATGGTACTTATAACAACAACGTATGAAAACAGTTTTTTAGTTCGCATCTTCAAAGATGCAAGGCACCATGTTTGAAGGCAGATACGCATATCAGCAGGCTATCCAAGAAACTACCACCAACACAAAACAAGTGCAGGTGGCACAATCAATAAATGTTCAAACTATATTAGCAAGATTCTGCCAACAACCTACTACTACGCCAAATCCTAAAGATCATATGCATTATATTTCTAACCCGCAATAGAAGGGTAGGTGCATCCAAAACCTGCTTTTTTCTATTTATTTTTTTCGGAAATCTAACACACCGATTAGGATAAGATAGGGAACTCAGACTCTCACTATTTAGGAAAGATTGTCTGATTCATCACAGACATGTCAGACAGATAATACACAAAAGTACGATTGCAAGATAAAACATAAGGAAGGGCTTATAGAAGCTGTTTCCTATTAGGCTATTAGCTATCAATCATAGCCGAACAATCACTGATATAGTAACTCATGAACTTGCTCTGATAACACATTGAAAAAGTGTATCCTCCTGATTAAAATGATAACATGCAAACATTTTATAATATGTAATGTATACAACATTGGACACAACCTTGAGTTGAGTAGACAATATATTTGCTCACGTTTTCGAAAAAATAATTCTTAGTTCACTACAAAGTCATATTTTATGTGAAATCTATTACTAGTCCTCAAAAGTTTAAAAGCGAGTCCATATCAGTTTTCATCACCAGAAATTGCACAACTTGGTCTTGTACATTAAGTGTGTTTGTTGCGCAAGCTTACCTGAGCGAATGGTTGCNAAAAAAAAAAAAAAAAAAAAAAAAGTTCCTAGGTCATAAGCTATAAACTTCTTTAATTAGCTTTTAAAATAGCTTTTAAAATGGTGCCGCCATAGCATACCGGAGGCTGCGTATAGCTCCCTCGCCATGCCTATAACACCCGGTTTTGGCTATTTTTTTTCTTTTGAATATTCTAGTTCAAAAATTAAATAAAAATTGTCGGTCACATGAGGTTATAACTTCTTATACATGGGGATAAGCTGACATAGTGGGAATATTATTCAGTTTCGGCTTATATATCATATTATTTGAGCTTATTATGTCATAATAAACTTATATACAGAAGCTCGTAAATCTCAAACTAAGTCGAAAATTCGTGATAATGAAATATAAGTGAATCAAATAAGCTCGTAAGCCTATAAATACGACTTAAACAAAACATCACTTTATAAAAAAACTAGAAATCAGAAATTAATTAGTAACATATAGAAGAAGTAAATTAAATAATATGGCAAAGATAAAACATATAATATAGAAATAGAACAGAGTATAAAACAGAGTAAACCTCAGAGCATATTCCGTGAATTGACGGTGACGGAATTAACGGCAGGGTTATTAAATTTTTTACTGCGGGATAAAATTCTCCGGCATTATCATCGTTTATTTTTCTTAAAAGTAAATGTTTAATTTTTTCTAAAAAGAACAAGAAAAAAGAAAACAAAACCTTTTCAAAATGGAATTGATCATGGGCGGACCTTAGTGGAGACCGGGGAGGGCCACGGCCCTCCCAAAACTTTGAGATTTTACTTATATTTGCTTAACGAAAATACTACTTTAGTCGTCCCAAGTTAACTAATATAGCACTCGGCCCTCCCAATAATTTTATCCAAGTTCCGTCTATGGAATTGATATTTACGCGGAGCTTTTTAGTTTTTACTCTCTGCATGGAAATTTGTTGTGAATTTGCTTTTTACACGGATGATAAATAAGCGATTGTTTGTTTGTGGGTCTAGGTATCTATTCATTTAATTTCTATGTTAAGCCATCTCCCCTAAGAGCATGCGGTAACGTGACCACACGTTAAAACTTAACGCACTGCCACGTCAGCGTCACATCAGCTTTTACCTTTTAACCTTAACTCTTGACTTTTCATCCCGGTAGCATAACTCACCTTAACTTACCTCCACCTCAATTAGTATTTTCAATTTCAACCCCGTTAGAGGGGGGTGGGATTTTTTTTTATTTTTTTTTATTATTTTTATTTTATTTTTTTTTAAGCCAACTTCCACCTTAACGCATGTTAAGGTCTTAACGCACCACGTTAACCTTCTCTTGACTTTCATGCCCGGTTAACATTTAACGCAGGGGGAAAGTCACCTTACCCCACGCTCTAAGTCACCCATCAAACCCTAGTCGATACCCTTTATCACTTATAAAAAAATGTTTAAAATTCGGCTAAAACCCTAGCTCCTTACAATTTTTAATGGTTCTTCTCTTTGTCTTTGAAATTGGACTAAACGCCTAAGTATATAGTTTTTACTTCACAAATATTTTTAAACACCTAAACCTTGGCTAAATGAGTTGGTTGACCTTATCCAACTTTGAGTGTTGGCATTTTATTGGAAAAGGTCAAAGGTGAAATTGAAGGTTTAAGAAGAGTCAGGTACAAATAAGAAAAAACCCGAAAAAGTCCGGGGCTGGCCTAGGCGCGCTGAGTGGCGCACCAGTGCGTGGCCAGTGCGCCAGGCGCGTCTAGACTTTTGGGGTTTCTCGGTTATAAATACCCCACTCTTGTTATTTGTTACTTACCTCTTTCTAACCATTCTTTCTCCCTACTTTCTTTTTTCTAAACCCTCTAAGGTGATGTTTGTTTTTTAAGAGATTTTATGTCTGAATCTGAATATCACTTCTGAATGTAAAAGTGTTGGAGTATGCTCGTGTCATAATAAATAATTATATGGCTAGACATATGTGAGCCTATGGGGTCACACACTTATACACAGAGACACCATTACATATATTGTATTTATCGTATTTACACTATATATACGACTACGTAACTCGGGATCAATAACGGGCCATTAATAACTAAGCTAGTACTTAGTTTATTGGATTGGACCAACAAATGGGCAAGCCCATTTAGGGCCCCCATGGCAAGCTAAGGTGAGAAAGCTAACGAGGGAGAAAGATCAAGGTGCTAAGTGTAACTATGATTATGTAAAGATCAACCTTGATTTGGACTAATCATAATACAACTTACCATATGTCTCTCCTCCTTCCTCACCCCTAAGGCCACGAAATTAAAACACTTCCAAAAGGGGTTTTTGGTATTTGATCCCATCTAACCTTATTCTAGTGTAGTTCAAGGCTAGATCCCGTGTTACGGGGTCAAGACTAGCATCGGGTGGTGATCGGTGACGTGTAGTGTGTTTCTATCATAGAGGTGATCTATTTTGATCACTTGGTTTCATTGGTGGTTCATGTTGTTGGTGACGATCTCCATACGATTCTACCGATCACGCTACAAAGGTATAACCTTGTTGTTGTTTATTATTTGATTGATCATATGGCTATATGGATCCTTGTTGGTGATGTTTCCGCTGCGTTTATATGTTTATTTTATGTTTATATATTCAACATCACCTATAGTGGTATCACGAGCCATCATATGATGTCATATGATCATCTTGTATGCGTAAAAATGGCTAAAAACGTGTTTTTTTAGATGGAATCAAAGGGTATTTTTAAATCAGCCCCCGGGGCTAATTTTTTGTATATGAGACCACCCTTTAGGGGTCTTATGATCTGCACTTTTTGGTCCCATGGCCATTTGTTATGCATATGTTGATTGGTATACTTGTCCGGTACGTGTAAAATGACCTAAAACGCGTGTTTTTTGATCGATTTATGAAACGATTTCAAATCAGCCCCTAAGGCTTCATTTTCTGTGGAAAAATGACGTTAAGAATGTCCTAATGTCAGTGAGTTATGAACCTAAGGCCAATTCACACGTGTACTAATCGGGGTTTTAATTCTTGTTAATTATTTCTTCGTTTTTGTTGGCTAACAATTTATTTCTTGTTATTTATTTTGTCTCCATGGCAAATACATGCATGTTTGTCCATGGAGTTAGCCAACACCTTGTTTTGTACATAATTTTATGGTATAATTGTGTGTATATGCAAAGCCGATGAAAACCTAGACCACTTGTGACATGGATTGTTGTGAATGTTGCTTTAATTTCTTGTTTTGGGGTTTTTGCCATTGTTTCGGCACTTATTTAATGATCTTCCTTTTGTTTGTAGCCATTTTTTGGGCACTTTTACAGTAGTTAGAAAGTAGATTAGTTGTATTTTACTTTCAATTTCATGTAATCGTTGCTTGGTGGCGAAAGGCAAAAGAGTTAAAGACATTTTTGCTGAAAATAGCTGCTGGAACAAGCTGCAGTATTTTAGCTTTTCCCGGTGATTGGTAAGGAGTTAGAGGCTAAACTTTTTTGTGCAGGTACACAAGACATGGGCCTACAACTTTGTAGTTCAGTGCTAAGCCCGTAGAGTATTCCTTCTAGGCCTAATGGGCCTCACAATACAGAAATTCTGGGCTGATAGATTCATGACTTCATGTGCATAATGGGGTTTTTACTTGCTCTTGATTGTCTTGGAGCAAGTGGGAGCCCTCCGTGCATAATGGGCCTCACAATACAGAAATTGTGGGCTGGCAGATTCATGACTTCATGTGCATAATGAGGTTTTTACTTGCTCTTGATTGTCTTGGAGCAAGTGGGAGCCCTCCGTATGGTTGTGTGGTTTGTCCCTAGTTGACTCTTGGTTCTCGTGATGGCTCACGAGACCGAGCATAGGTTTATTCATCGGTTGAGGCTTTGCATATTGTGGTTGTGTTTTTGTGATTTTGCTTTTTATATATCTTGTGAACATATGTAAATTGCAAATAGTTTTCTAAAAACTTAAAACGAAACACAAACCATTTCAAAACTAAGTCTTATGATTTAGTTTTACTAAGTTTTTGAAACTTAAAATCATTGTTTTAAATAACACTTAAATTTGTTATGGATGTTATTCTATTTATGTATTGTCCAAACTTAATATCAACTTAGGATATATATTAGTCATGAAAATGGACAACTCGATACACATAAATTAAAACAATGATTAGACTTAAGTTAAGAAAAGTTTTTAACTTGTGCTACGAAGAATGAATGCATGCTTCTTTCGTACACCTTTTTGATCCACATCAAATACTTTTACCCGTCAAAATTTAAGTCATGCCGTCCAATTATGAGAACACTTGCATTTACCTTTTGCCTATGCGTGGGACCTAGGTTTAATTGTAACCCGAGGCGACTATTCTCTATGCGTGGGACCTAGATATATTCTCACACGTTCTAAAATTGGATGACTTAATCGAGTTAAGCGGTGAGACCTTGACCCGAGGCAAAGATGGGACTAAACATGCCTACATGACACTAGTTGTTTGACACTAGATGGCATGAGTCCCATAAGGATCTAAGAGTTGTACATGTAATACAATTGGTGATCGTCGCCTACCAATTGAATCTACTATTGCTAGTAGATCAACTGATGTGATATTATAAGCACAATGTGGATCTTAGCCTTTTTCGTAAATTATTGTTTTAAATTGCAAACATGGGGTAATTAATTTACAAAAGGATAATTATCGAAAATACTAAAAATGAACTTCGTAAATTCAATTAATGAATTAATGCAACACAAACCGTAAACAAGAGTTTGTTCTTTTCTTGTTAAAAGGACAAACTAAGTCATTATTTCCTTGTAAGAAAGAGACTTGTTCCTATCCTTTTTCTTTATGAGGAAAAACCATAATAGGAATAATTGAATTGTCCTAATTCTAATCAAACTCAAAGAGCACATACTCTAGAAATCGTAATCTCTTGTAAAAGTCAAAACGGTTAAGTATGGTTGCACATCTTATTCTTTCAAGTTTGTTTTATAACCCTAGTCCCGGTTTGAAACCTTGAAGAAATATAAGATATTTGGATAACTAGAGAACATGTTTTCTATAGCTACCAAAATAATACGAGTTTTAATTAGAAGATATCAATGAACCGCAAAGTGGTAAATGCAATTACTAGCATGATTTCCTAGCAATTTGTCTTAACCCAACAAAACAACTAAGGTCCTACACACCCTTGTGGTAAAGTAGACCAAATATGAAGGAAATGCATGCCCATTTTCAAGTTAAAATAGCAATGATGGCAAGCCCATCATCTATATGTTAGAACTTGATGCACTTCCTTGAATGCCTAAGTACATGTTTACTATTCAAAGTGACTCGCACTAGCAATAATGTGTAGATATTCAAAGAAAGAACGAAAGTATCCAATCACCACTCACTCTTCACTGGTGACGTAACACTTATAACGTTGTCTAATCCAGTGGGAGCTACGTGATTGTATTACTGGTGACGAAACACATATAATGTTCTCTAATCCGGTGGGAGCTGTAAGCTCTATTACCTTATCTTATTTCTAGATTGTCTTGAAATAATACATTACTTTCCACATGCGAAGCATCATAGTTTATATAAGAACCATTGCATAAATTTTATTAGATAACTTGTCGCGTTCCTGATGTTGCTTCCTGAAATGTTATTAATAAAATTGTTATGCATAATTCATTATTAAAACAATAAAAGTTCTACACATCTATATTTTGATTTTGACTAAAATCATATGTTATAAACAATTGTCTGTATACTTGCATGATGTTGTGCCATGCACAAGTGGGAGAAATCTTGATTGTGTGCAAGGTACAACATATAACAATATGACTAATGGTTTTTCTTGACTGAAAGGTAAGAAAACTAAGATTATACTAGGACTTCTACACATAAAATGTATGTTGCCCTAATTAAAACAAATGTCAAGATAACATGAAAAGCTACTTCGACATATTCACTGAATTGTTTAGTAAATATGATTACGTTTTCTTGTAAATTCATATTCATGAAGTATGAAATTAACTTGAAATGTAAGACCATTGACTTGTTATGTCTTCTTGTTAAGACATGTACACTTACGACGTATAATAAAATATTTAATGTTTATGTTTTCTAGTCAAAACATGCACATGAAGTCATTGACTTGGTCAAAGACTTATAATATAAAGTATGCAGGAGGCTAAAAAATACTATTGATGCCATCTGGTATGACTTGGTTGGCAGATAGTAAGCCAAAGAGTATAAGTTCATCCAATGAGTTGTGGGATAGTCTCACAACATCAATCCACGTGGAATACCACAACTTTATGGTATGTCCATCATGGAAAAATCAAACTCTTTTGATATTGTTTGATTTTGATGACTTAAAGTGTTTTACCTCTAAAAGCAATCAAGGTTAGAAAATTGGATGTGCCATATGTACACTCAATATGGTTCCAACCCAGAAGGAATTTAAGACACCATTGTATTATGGAATGGGATGAATCCCATTATGTCTTGATTGTAGTTCTGAATTTGTTAAATACCTTAGAGTAAGTAATTAACAAACTAGAGTCAAGAACAAACGTTGTATTTTGGATGTCCCACTTGAAAACAATTTATTGTTATCAAGATGCTGAGTATTTGGAGATTAGTCTCCACTTACAAAGGCAAGTGGGAGCACCTTTAGTTCTTGAAGTCATTCAAGAGCTAAATACACAACATTTTGAGTACACTTGCTAATGTCATACTAAGGTTGAACATGCATATGTTAAACCATAGATTGATATCTCTCATTCATAAATGATCCGCGAGGATACCCCTAGCACCTGAATGATATAGTTTTTATATCAATGCTAAGGGACATAAGTTGGAGGATCATAGTGAACCTGCTAACTAAAGAGATGCATTATCAGATCTTGAATCTGATGAATAGCTCAAAACTATGAACGTTAAGATGCAGTCCTTGAAAGACAATCACTCATGGAGCTTGATTGATCTCTTACCAAATCAGTTAGACTGTGAGGTTAAAAATGAGTTTCTTAGACTTGAAGACTCATAAGGACAAACTTGTACACACATTTAATGCATACATAGTAGAAGGAGTTTACTCATACTCAAGAAATCAACTATGATTAAATCTTCATACCTACAAACATTAAATGTATAAAGATGATTAATTGTCATACCTGTTTTCATGTAAATGAAATATGACAATAGGATTTCAAAACACTTTTTGATTACTTTTGCGAGGACGATGAGTAATCAAAAGGGTTTATGAATCTATATAATCTTTATTATGTATACAAGACATAAGAATCCANTACAAAACTATATATAGACTTTTACACTCTGACGGCGTCAGGTTATAGGGTTTGACGCCGTCAGCCCGCCGCCATAAGGTTTCTCGGATGGCCTAGATCTACTTCTGACGCCGTCACCCTTTAATTTCTTCTGGGCCGTCACTCTTTAAATTATAACCTGACGGCCTACCACCAATAACACCTGACGGCGTCAGGTGTAAAGTTCCAAATTCTTTCTGGCCCGTCATTTGTAAATTGATTTCCACTCCTTTGTCAATGTTTGCTGACGGCGTCACGTTGTGACTGTGACGCCGTCAGGTAGTAATTCCAGCTTCTTTTGAGACTTTGTCGTTTTCTTCACTTTTATGCTCCAAAAACGTCCAAATATGCATGTTTTCCAGAATTCCTCTCAAAAGTACCTAAAATGACAAAAGGAACGATTTAGGGCAATATTTGATCACATTTATACGAATTAGGGCTTAAATGACCCCTAAAAGCGTAACACTTTTCGTCTCATCAAGAGATCTGAAATTAATTATAAAATCATTAATTGATTTTGATTTAATAAGATTACTCCTGAGTACCCTGAGAGCAAGTAGGAGCAATACATTTATTTTCTTAAATTTCATATGTTGTTAACATATAAGAAACAAAATTCCATCTAAGCTAGACTTTAATCCTTAGCTTGGAATGAAGTTTCTCTTAAGGAGTTTAGAAAATAAAACATACAACCTTGTTGCATGTGTTTATTAGAATAAACATAAGCGGTTAATAATCTAAACACAATATGACATGTCATTGAGGAGAGTCTCAATGATCAATCTTACATGACGAGATTGAATGCATGAATGGAAACCTTAAGTTTATCTAAAGGATTCATTATGTAAGTCATATTATGTATTGGATTATATATATCATTTGCATGAATGCAAGATGAGTTGATAACAACAAATATCTAAGTGAAAGTCATTAGATAATTGTTAAACGAACAACCTAATGGACCTGCAAAGGACCAAAGATATGTTCAAACGTTTACGGATATTTGAGGAGCTCTGTTATATTTGCATTCTTTGATGCTTATTTAACTGAGATGATGCTCAACCCTAGTCGTGGTAGGATGACATCATGAATGATGGCACCGCTAACTAGATGTGCTCGATTGAGAGCATTAATGCATTATTTATTAAAAGAATAAGAATACTTTACAATTTGGGAAACTGTTAAAATGACTGTCTAAATTAGGTGTTTTACTAGCTTCAAACACACTATGGAATGTATTGTTGCAATACTCGTATTGTACTTGAATGCATACATACAAGAGGACAATCATCATTCAAAACATTTTTGAATTTTGAAACAAGTATTCTAAAAGTTTACTCAGATGACTACTTGTTGTCTTGTACAACAAAAATTGATCATGGTGGAAACATCGGATTCCGATCAATATGTAGTCTTGTGCATATCTGTTTTTAGTATTTGGATAATGGAACTGTAAGCAGTCATATTATATAATGAATTGATATACAGGGTATAATCGTCTTCATTTATACTAGTGTGTTCTATATTTGCATGTTTAATCCATGAATAAATTTTTTTATTCTAAAGTTGTCCATTGCCAGTTGACAATACGGGAGTATCATCGAATTAAGGCAAATGTGAGCGTGTTGGTGATATTTATTTGGAATAAATATTAATTGATGTTTCCACCAAACTCACATGTTGTTCATTGTGATGAACATTGGAATGACCCAACCTACGAGGATTCACTGCATGGATCAGCGTCAATAGTGAATCTCGCAAATGGTTATGTCTCTTATCCTTAGACTTGAGATGCAAGTAGGTCTTGCATGCGTGTAATTTCATTCCTTGAAATGGTTAAACGTTGTTCTTAATAAGGTAGTTATAAAACCATCTTTCGGAGTGATATAAAATGCATGAATGACACGTGCAGTCAAAATAGGATTTGCTCCTCCACATGTCATGGAGTTAGATACTATTGGGCCCCTCGATGAATTAAACAGATGTTTGTATGGCCGTACCCAAATGAGATTAAGATGAATCTTAATTCACTTGGTAATCTTGTTCAATATCTAGATCGAGAAACATAATAGTTGAACAAAATAGAATGACTTCGATCCATGTCTAGTGTTCAACATAGTATCTGTAACAAAAGGATGGATGACATGTAAGCCATTTAAATAAGATGTTTAAGAAACTACCCTCACATATTTCTAGGGGCATTGGCGTGTTGCTAGACGCTAACCTTTGCTAGTATAATTACTTGATTATTATGACGTCGCAAGTGGGAGCTGTTGGAGTATGCTCGTGTCATAATAAATAATTATATGGCTAGACATATGTGAGCCTATGGGGTCACACACTTATACACAGAGACACCATTATATATATTGTATTTATCGTATTTACACTATATATACGACTACGTAACTCGGGATCAATAACGGGCCACTAATAACTAAGCTAGTACTTAGTTTATTGGATTGGACCAACAAATGGGCAAGCCCATTTAGGGCCCCTATGGCAAGCTAAGGTGAGAAAGGAACAAGGGAGAAAGATCAAGGTGCTAAGTGTAACTACGATTATGTAATGATCAACCTTGATTTGGTCTTTGATTTGGACTATCATAATAACAACTTACCATATGTCTCTCCTCCTTCCTCACCCCTAAGGCCACTAAATTAAAACACTTCCAAAAAGGGTTTTTGGTTTTTGATCCCATCTAACCTTATTCTAGTGTAGTTCAAGGCTAGATCGCGTGTTACGGGGTCAAGACTAGCATCGGGTGGTGATCGGTGACGTGTAGTGTGTTTCTATCATAGAGGTGATCTATTTTGATCACTTGGTTTCATTGGTGGTTCATGTTGTTGGTGACGGTCTCCATACGATTCTACCGATCACGTTACAAAGGTATAACCTTGTTGTTGTTTATTATTTGATTGATCATATGGCTATATGGATCCTTGTTGGTGATGTTTTCCGCTGCGTTTATATGTTTATTTTATGTTTATATATTCAACATCACCTATAAAAAGGTGATCTAAAAGTCTGAATCTGATTAATTTTTGACTGTTTGTTTTCATAAATGTCTGAATATACTAAAGAACGACCCTTTCATTATAAAATAACCGTTAACCGATCACCACTAGTTCCTAACTTGATTTCCTTATATACTACGAGTATTCTAATCAAAATTTGATTATTCTTGTAGACATATGTCGTTCTTTTTAATAAATATATTCAAAAAATTAAACTGTAATAAACAGAAACGTGAAAAAAAAGCAAAAAAAAAAAAAAACAAAAACAATCTCTTAAAATAAAATAATGAAGTGCTTTAAAAAAAAATTAGCCAATTCACCAACGTATACATATATGGGCTATACATTCCCATTTGCCCTACCATGAATATAAAACCCAAAAATCAATGGAATGTTTTGATAATCTCAAAATCTCAATTGGTCGGATCCAACTAAAACCAAAAAGCTCTCTTCAGTCTTGCCTGATTATAAGTGTAAAATTGAGACCAAGATGCAATAATTGAAGAATACGGAGCGGCAAGTTTGTTGTTAGTTTTTTCTTTTCATATTTGGTTTTCAGAAATAATCAGATATCACGTAATCTCTTAAATAATCAGAGGATTTTCAAAGTTTTCAACATCTGAAGTCTTGTGAAAAATAAACAGTGGGAAACCAAACACATCTGACCGAATTAGATTTTAGAGGTCATTCAGATTTTTTTATGAAAAACAAACAGCCTCTAAGTCTAATATCTTATTGTGTTCTAAACTTCTCTTCTATCCCTAATTGAAAGAACACTTAATTTCCTCAAAAGAGATTCATAAGAACTTAATCCACTCTTGTGAATTGTGCCAAGGGTCTTNTACTGAGCGTCTTCAAGCACAATCGTCCTACGTATCCTGCGACCGACAGTATTATCTAAATTAACTATTTTTCCAATAGCTACAATTGTACCAATAATAACTGCAAAAAAATTATTTTTAAAAGACTTCAAATCAAAATATAAGTAATGTCAACTGTTCTTTGTAGCTTTTATAAAAATACATACCTGCACAATCATGTTTGTGGTGTCCATTGCTTGTGTCCAAGATATTTGGGAATGGCTCGTCACCAAAGCTAAGAAAGTTGTCATCACTGTAATCTATCCGGGTAACCTTTCTTCCTTTATAAAAACAAATTTTCGAGTGGTTTGGTAACGAAGGTTGCCTCTCAACACTATCCGTCACTCCAAAATTATATATTATGTAACATTGTCTCTTTTGTAAAAGTGGTTCAAATTTAAACATAAGCTCTTTTTCAACGTAAATCTGAATACGGTTCAATTGTTAATACAATTTAAACATTAAAGATAATTATAAATATGTATGAATACAAATAATTATTTACTTAATCAAAACTACCTCTTCATCTTGAAACGCACAATCTAGGTTGTAAGGGTCATGTTCTTCATTAAACTTGTGTGAACGCCATATGGAGATACATCCTCCTCTTATAGCCATGCTTACATTCATCGGGCTGATATCTTTAATGAGAGACATTGTTCGCTCTCTCGTAACTAAATATTAAAAAAAAAAAAAAAAAAAAAAAAAAAAACTTATAATTTTGATAACAATTCAAAATAATACATAATATGAAGATTTGTTTATTTAATTTGATTGGTGATCAAAATTATCATATAAATGTGATTTCAAACAGGTTACCATCACTAATTATCTGTGAATCAAAAGATTCTGAAACCTGTGCAAAAATCCTCTTTGATGTTTTCAACCGCTGCATAGGGTTTTTGCTCGATCATAAACTGCAATCAAAGACAAAACGATTACTTACAATAACATGGATACATTATATAAAAAATAAAACACCTTCTAAAGATCTTGTTTATAAATTAAACAACATAATATAGACAGTATGAATAATATATCAAAAATAATTAATGTAGATATTACCTATTGGCTGTGTAATAACGTTCGAGACATTGTACTCAGATCTTCCACATGGTGTATCACTTTCAAACATGGTTTTGTTGATATTTGCAGATTCAGTTTGGCGATGTATAACTATTACATAATCATACATGTAAACGTATAAATTATTTTAAGCAAATCATACATACAAACGTCTTCAAACAACACGATACCTAAAGAAGGAGTTTTAGACGCTTGCAACTGCTGCGTAGTGTTATTTTCTCGATCATGACCTGTAATCAATGAAGCAACGGTTATTTACAATAACATTAACACATTATTTGAAAATAAAATACCTTCTAAAGATCACGTTGCTTGGCCGCTAAAATTAATCAACATACACAAATGATTACATGAATACAATAGAAAGTGTATCATAAATCGTCAATGAGTTTTTTAGTTTTTTACCATTAGAAAGCCTCATCAAATGTCGTCTTGCCTGCATGGTGTTCAATGAATCTCGAGCTTCTTTTAGTGTTTATGGATGAATGATGGATATGTATATATACTGAAAAATTGGGTTACGAATATTGAGAATTGTGATAAACTAAATAACAAAATTAATTCTAAACTTATCCTATTATAAATCACAAAAAAATATGACAAAATCGTTTCTAAACTTATCATGATGTTATGAATTTAAAAAAAATAAATAAATAAGTTATTAGATATATTTTAAACCTATTATCCTATTATGAAAATACAAAGTTTAATTAAATAATTAAATCGAATTCAGGTTTAACAAATTAATATTGTGGAACTATATTTAAGAAAAAGATATGTATGATAATTTAAACTGCTCTTTTTTCAAGTATATTTTTTTTGTTTTATGTCCTGTTTAACAACCAATGGATTGGATCCATTGGTTGAGATCTTGCATCTTAACCTAAAGACACAGGTTCGAATCTCACTATGTTCATTTTTACACAAATTTAATTCGAATTTTAAACAATTTTAATTTGGAAAATTCTAAAATTAAAACAAATGGTAAAACGTTGCCTATGTGGCATGTTGCTTAGGTGGCGTCCAGTAGCGTTGAGGTGGCGTTATGGTTGCATATGTGGCATTGATGACGTCATGTACATCCTGTTATATATATGTCATGTTTGTCTTCTATCAACCTTCGTATTCGTTCACGTCACTTTCGTAACCCTCCGACGTATATCGTCACACTTCGTTTTCTATAATAATATATATATGTTTACAATATATATATATATATATATATATATATATATATATATATATATATATATATATATATATATATATATATA
>LBNU01003077.1:91493-102887 GCA_014162995.1 Artemisia annua
ATATATATATAAAGCTTAAACGTCGATATCGTTTCATCAAACACCACTCTCGTTTTTCTACAACGTTACCCTTATCACCCATCGATTCATCGTCGATCGATCACATGCTCACAAGTTATATTTATATATAACTTTGATTTTGAATGTCAAACATGAAAACAAACACGAGTTTTCTTAATAACCGGTCATAGCGATTCAACTAGACTTAGACAATCAAGCACTAAGACTTGCCATATATATATTATCTAGGTTGTGTGTTGAAGCCGTTTCCTCCTATCGTTTGAATTACGATACCTATTATCACTACCGAGCAACCAAGGTGAGTTCATAGCCCACTCTTAACTTTTTAAACCCTTTTATGGGGAGATACATGCTTCAAACCGAACACAAACTTTTTCTTTAGTATGCTATACCTGTTGTTATTATTGCTTAAGTAGCTATTGCCAAAAGTCCCTCGATCATGAACCTTAATCACTTGCGAGTGAATGTAAATAATAGTGAATAGATCTATTCGGGACTGACAATCCCCGTTTGAGTCTGCTAGGATGAGCCACTCAAGTGCACTTTATTTAAACAAACTCATAGGTTACTGGCAAATACCTATCCTGGGGGCACTATATACTTTACATCATATTTGATGCCTGTCAATCGTTGCGTGTCATGAGCTTAATGCAATACTTAACCTGATTATTAACTTAATAATCAACTTGATGTTTAACTTGTTAATTGTGAATCGATGCAATTAACGCTTATACCTTGTGTTCAACTTTTAAACTTAAACCTATGAACTTCACTCAACTTTTAGTTGACTTTTAGCATGTTTATCTCAGGAAACTAAACTGGACTCAAGACACGGAGTAGGGCATAAAACCTGGCATGGGTGTAAAATAAATGTTTTATCAATCGCTTTTAAAAAAAACAAACACGTCACATGTTGTCAAACATTGAAACCTCTTGTATTTTCGAATACTTGATCTTTTGAATGATAAACGTATCTTTTCAAAACGCCTCATCGAGTCGTTTTCTATGATTATGACTAAGATCCACTACGTAATACCCCATAAAATCTTCCGCTGTTATCGTTAAATTTTTGGGGGTCTTACAGATACTGCTGGCATATTTGGTGAGTGCAAACATTTGAGTTATATTTGGTATTGATTATTAGATCATGGATAAGTTTTGTTCTGTTTTCGCAGAGTTTATTATCAAGGTTTTAGATCCAGAAAATGATCCTAAATTATGTTTAGGGTTTATGCTACAAGATTTGAGGTAATAAGCTAACTATAAATTTATTTAAAATACTATTATGTTGATTTTTTGTTGTTGATTTATATAGATATGTCACAATCCCATACACATATTTGTGTGACCTGGCTTTTTCATGGTACAACATGGTACATGTTGTTATAAGTCATTAAGATGATTAATTAATATATCATTCAATTATATATTACTTTTAGATTAGATGATTTAACTTTACTAAAAATATGATTTACATGCAGTTGGTGTTATGTTAGATTCATATTCTGATATTAAGACAAGCTTGATTGCCAACAGAGAAATTCCATGTAACCAGATATATAAAAAAAATAACAATATTTTTTCTAAACGTACTGATGAACTCAAATAAGTACATTTTATCATCATCATTTATCCTATTTAATTAACTTGTTTTATTATATTATTTATGAGAATCGGTGCTTTAATGTTTACTTTAGTGATTCTCAGATAAAAACAGGTAAAAGGTGAAACTTGGTGATTTTGGACTAATTATGAAGCAAAACGAGCAAGATGTCAAAAGTCTACTGAAATCCAGAAGATGCGCCATATCTCACTCAACAGATACGCCGCAATATTATACTTAGATGAATTCGAAGACCATTGCCTGACTTTGAAGAATGCGCCGCATGTAATCCTTTCATGCGCCGCATATGAATCTTTGGTCAAAGAAGAAGATCAAGCTCGTTCTACTCCAAATACGCCGCATTATACATTTGACATACGGCGTATCACTATCAAGACTTCACCAGAAACAATCCAAGAAAATTGAAGGACATGCGCCGCATACAAGAATTCAGTTACGCCGCATCTGAAGGCGGTGTACGAATGTTCCAGAATATAATAATCTTGGACCCTACGCGAAGTTAAGTCGATGCGCCGCATCTACTTACTCAATGCGCCGCATCGAACCCTCAGACAGAAACTATAAATACCCCAAGACCTAGACGAATTTAGTGTGCCACAAAACCCTAAGGAGCCGAATTCAGACAAACAAGCAGCACAAGACACGCCCCAAACAAAGATACTAGAGCAGTAAGAAGGTCCTGCATGTATTCAATTCATTAAGTAGTTTTGTTTTATTTTAATAGTAAGCTTTAATTCATCAGGATTGATGGCCGGTAGTATGTGAGTGCACAAAATCATATGCCCGCCTTAAAATTGCTTTCCCATCAATTAAAGTTTATATGCTTGATGTCTTTGGTAAATTTATATTAGTGCTTTGATAACCTCTGTGTCTTGCTAAGCACTGCATGGGCTGCCATACCCCTTCCTCGCCTATTTAATCTGACGTCTTTGGATAAGTAGGATAGTCATAAGTAATCATTAAGGGTTTACTCGCCGATATAATGAAACCAACGAGAAAGGTTTAATTAATATACACTTCATATAAAACTAGCAATAAAACAAGTGACAAGCTACTTAATTATCAGGACAGGTCTTCTTATAGTCTCTATTATCTATCTGTGTACGTGTATGCTATTTGCTGATTCGTGCTCATTAGTTTAATTCACTGTTTAGTTAATAACCCAACTGTGCCAGTCTCTCAGACTGAACCCCCCTTGCGTTAGATTAGGCTGTAAAACTAACTTAGGATATTAAAATACTGATTAGGATAACTAGATAATACGTTTCACTCTTAGTGATCGACACTCTACTTACCATTATATACAAACTGACCGGGTACACTGCTCGTTAAGTGCGCGTGTTATTGATAAGTCGGCTAAATATAAATTTAAAACTTGAGTAGGCATTAATACTGTTAAACCGCAACGACACACGAATTGTTATTATCTGTTAAATTGATTAGTATTTTAATTAGGTTTTTCTTTTTATTAGGTTTTTAGAAACTAACCACTAACTTGTTGTATATTAGATAGATTGCATTCATTGTATTATTTGCATATTTACTGTTTTTGTGTGTTTTTTATTTTCTGTTATTTTTTGTTTTTATTTTATTTTTACTTTTATTTTTCTTTTTCTTTTTCTGCATACTGCTGTCGTTGTATTGTGCTGATACAAACGATACGGCGCATCTGTTTCTCAGATGCGGCGTATTGCGTTTTAATTTTATAAAATACAACGCGTTTAATAACTCGAGTACGACGCATCTTTCCCCAAGATACGGCGTAGTCTGTTTTTAATAAGAATTTTTTCGAAACCCTAACGCCATGCGACGCATCTGTTTTAACAGATACGGCATATTTAATATTTAAATTAAAAACAGTTTTCGAATTATTAAACAGAAGCGACGCATCGATTTTTATCAATACGGCGCATTTACTAAATCAAAAATCTTGTATTTTGAAACATAACGAAAATACGACGCATTAGCTTCTGCTAATGCGGCGCATTTAATTTTTATAAATATAATCGATTTTTGATAACTAACCAGATATGGCGCATTCTAATTTAAAAGCGGCGTATCAAATTTTCTAAATAAAAGTCTGATTTAATTTTAACGTAATAAGATACGGCGTATCCTCTTTCAGGATACGGCGCATCGACTGCAGATATCAGCAACTTTTATTTTTCATATTCTGATTTCGTTGTTAATTTTTCGATATTCTACTTTCTTGAACATACCCTACTGGTGCTTTTGTGATGATTTCAGGAAGTGCATGACCAGAAGTTCAACTAAGAACTTAATTACACCTTTTGAAGATCCTGAACGAGCTTTACATTCACTAAGGAGGCTTTTCAAGCACAAAAGGCTTTGATACTTCAAGTTCGTTCGAGCTTGATTATTTTTCTGAACAAGAGGAGAAAGAAGAAACAGAAACAATGACGGAAAACACTACCATGGAGGAGTACATGTACAAAACCCGTGCAGACTACAGTTCAGGAGTTGCTAGACCAAAGTTTGACGACAAGTCAAAGTTTGAATTGAAGGGTCAGTTTCTCAAAGAGCTGAGAAAAATGCTTTCAGTGGGACAGAACATGAAGATGCTAATGAACATGTAGATAAAGTCCTCGAGATTGCAGATTTGTTTACAACAGAAGGAGTTTCTGATGACCAACTTATGCTTCGAATCTTCCCAATTTCGCTTAAAGGAGCTGCTAATAAGCGGCTAAAGAATGAACCAGCCAGTTCAATCACAACATGGGAAGATCTGAAGAGCAAATTCCTGAAAAGATATTGTCCACCTGCTAAGACTGCTAAGAAGATGGAGGCTATCAACAATTTCAAACAAGAGCCCGATGAAACTCTCTATCAGGCTTGGGAGCGATTTAAAGATTTATTGGCAAGATGCCCTCAACACTATCTAACCACAATGCAGGAGATAATATTATTTNATAAGCGGCTAAAGAATGAACCAGCCAGTTCAATCACAACATGGGAAGATCTGAAGAGCAAATTCCTGAAAAGATATTGTCCACCTGCTAAGACTGCTAAGAAGATGGAGGCTATCAACAATTTCAAACAAGAGCCCGATGAAACTCTCTATCAGGCTTGGGAGCGATTTAAAGATTTATTGGCAAGATGCCCTCAACACTATCTAACCACAATGCAGGAGATAATATTATTTTATCAAGGATTGGACGTGCCTACTAGACAAATCTTGGATGCTAAGGGAGCTGTACCACAAATGAGTGCAGCCAATGCTAGAAAAGCTATCCAAGAAGCTGCTGATCATTCTCAAAAATGGCACGATGGGACCTCTACTAGATCTAAGAGCAGCACTAATTTTGACGGGTTTGCTGCAACTCAAGCTCAATTGGACAAAATTAGTAGAGAGATGAAGAAAAGAGATGAGAAAGTGTATGCTGCCCAAGTTGGATGTGAAAAATGCGAAGGACCTCAATACACTAAGGATTGCCCTACAAAGAATGAAAGTGAGACTTTTGAAGAAGCATATTACACACAATTTGGACAACCATTCCAACCTTCGGGAAAGTTTAGGGAAGCTGCTCCGGGGTACTATCAAAAGTACAATGGAAATCCCACATATCAAGAGAGAAGGCAGACTTTAGATGACACTCTAAAGCAAATTATGGTCGATGCTGCTAAAAGACATGAAGAGAACACTGCTATGATCAAAGAAATTCGAGCCTCAATGGATACTGTGATAAGAAACCAAGGAGCATCGATCAAAGCATTGGAACAACAAATAGGTCAAATGGGTAAGGTTCTTCAAGAAATGGGATATGGAAGTCTACCTAGCTCAACTGAAACTAATCCGAGAGATCATGTCAAGGCCATAACCACTACTGAAGAAGTCATGCCTAACATACCTTTTCCTGGAAGATTGAAGAATGGTGATGTTTTAAAGCCCCAATATTTCTTTAACTCTTCAATTAGCGTTAGAAGACTACTCAAGGAGAAGTCAAGGATTGAAGAAGAGATCAAGGCTGCAATGAAAGAAGAGAACCCTGCAACTGATCTACACGCCTTGCCTCATAAAGAAAAAGACCCAGGAAGTTTTACTTTACCTTGTTCAATTAATAATATGTCTTTCAATAATGCGTAAGCTGACTTAGGAGCTAGTGTTAGTGTAATGCCCTTTAAGACATTCACTACCCTAGGCTTAGGAAAATTAGCACCAACTAAGCTGCTTATTGAATTGGCTGATAAAACGGTAAAACAACCTGAGGGGATTGCTGAAAACGTGCTAGTTAGGATCGAGAAGTTTGTTTTCCCCGTAGACTTTATAATACTAGATATGCCCGAGGATGTCAAGATTCCCTTAATCCTTGGAAGACCTTTCTTGTCTACTGCTCATGCTAAAATTAATGTGTTTAAAAGGAAAATATCATTAAAAATAGGGAATGACAAACTAGTCTATAAATGTGAAAATCTTGTTAAGAGCATAATTAGAGGCGTTTATATGCTAGGATTAGTAGAAAATGTAGACCTCGATCTAGATGCTAGAGTAATGGAAGGGACATTGATCGAAGACAATTTAACTAATCCCGATCATGAGAAACCTAAGCATAATGTAATTAATGATTCTAGCAACGAATTGTGCGATTGCGAAAGTATTAACAAACGTAGGAGGATTGTTACGAAAAATAAAGTCTTGTTTGTTGAGCTACCATCACATCTTGGATATTTATGTTTGTATGATAATAAGAATCTCCCGTTCATTACTTTATCTTCTCTACCCGATGGGGTTAGAATTTTGTTTATACAGATATTGGAAAGACATGGAGTGGAGATCAAAGACGGGCAAGATGTGGTTGACACAACTGGACTGGTGATAAGGGAGCGCGACGCTTCCGACTACTTTAATGATCGCTACTAGGAGCTGAACGTGAGTCTAACTTGAAGACTCTGGAATAAAGACAAGTGCTGACCGGGAGACAACCCGGAACTTTTATCTTAATTTTCTGTTTTAGTCGAGTCTGTCAGACCTGCAGAAGATGCGGCACATCTCCATAATAGAATGCGGCGTATCATCTGTACTGGTCATATCTTATTTTATTTTTCTGTTTTTTTTTATTTTTATTTTTAGATTTTAAAACATTCTGTCAGTTTATTTAATGCGGCGCATCCCTGGTTAAGGATGCGACGCATCTTTTATTCTGATTCGTATTAATTCCAGGCTCGATACGGCGCATCTTCTTCCATAAGATACGGCGTATCGACTGACCTTATGATTTTTAATTTTCTTTTTAGGTTTTATGTTTTACTAACTACTAATTTATTATGCAAGTTTGAACCTTCTTAACTCAGGTGTGTTAAAGTCTAGGTGGTATTATAGATTCCAGCACTTTTTGTGGAAACATCATTTATGAAGCTTAAACGTTATCGTCCACAAGAAAGTTGATTTTTGCTCGTAAATGCATAATGGAGGATCATTCCGAGCAAATATCAGGGGAGTTTTTCTGTTCTAATTCTTATTTTCCAGTATTTAACCTTTGACACAAACAACGAGGACGTTGTTTAACTTAAGTGGGGGGATGGAGAATTAGAACACTTACTTGTCCTAAACTTTTCCAAAATATGCTTAAAATGCACTTAATATATCAAAATTTAAAATTTTTAGCTTGTTTTTGTTTAAGTCTAAATTACATAGCCGCACACGTAACCTTATTTTTTGCCTAAAATCAAAAACTTTAGTGTGCTGGTGACTTGTAAACTTTAGAACTTGGCTTGTATACTATTCGAGACCACCATAATAAGTATTATCGATATAATTGGAGTGACTTGTCTAACTTGGTAAATTTCTAGGATTACACCCAAAAAGCCTTTATATATTATGTGATATTAACTAACTACAGTGGTTAGTTAACCCCCGTATAAACCCTTTTGTTTACTCTCACTTTTAGAGTAAGATACCCCTAGAAAAACCTTCAGAACCATTCCTTTCGTTTCTTACACCTTTGTTAAAATGTTTCGTTACACCCTTACACCTTAGCCTACCCTGTAGATCGAAATCCGTGGTTAGTTACTTTAGGCAAAGTGTGTTTCCTTACATTACCTGTGTTCGCGTGCATAATTCATTATCCTTGGTTAGGTCGGGAAATTGCACAATGCAATTGGAGTGAAGGTACATATTGTATATTTTTAGTTTATTTTTCGTGTGTTTACTACTTTCACTATTACAGTTATTTCTGAAAGTTATGAAAAGTATGGAAAAATTATCCGGAAAAATCGTGATAGAAAAAGTTGTGAAATTTTACACAGTAAAAAAAATCGAAAAAATAGAAAAGAAAAGAAAGAGAAGAAGTTGGAAGTTTGTTTTAACCAACTTATGTAAAGTTTTGTATTTAGTGGGAGATATCACCACTATTTGTTGTTGTATATTATATTTATGGATTGAATGGGAGTTGGCCGTTATGGGAACGCCAACTAAGGTTATTCTTTGTTTAAGATTTTATTGAGTATAATTCGTGTCTACCTAAAGCGTGAGTTACATGAGTCAAAAGCGTGAGTTACTCAATGATATGAGTCTTATTCATGGGATGGTTGGGAAAGTAATTAACCACACTTAGGATTTTGATCTATTCGTTTGTTTATTTTTTATTTTACACCAATTTATATCCTAAATGTTATCCCTACCCAACCGTATTTTTATATTCGTTGTCAGCTTTCGAGCATCCGGATATGATGATGGCTAAGTGAGAATGTTAAATGTATAAATAAGATAGTGACCATCCGAGTATTAGATTAATCAACTATCGCGGCAGCGATATAGTGTGTGACTTGGTGACCATCCGTTATGCAAATAACGCGCCAGCGATCCAAGAAGTGCACTAGTGACCATCCGTTAGTTGAAGCGTCGAAGACTCGCGCCAGCGATCTACTAAGTTTATGCAGGAGATGTTTGAACAAAGCTAGGTTCAACCCTTAAGCCTCAAAATCCACTTTACCGCTTTAGACTTGTTACTCCTTGGCTTTAGTGGGGGAGATGCGTATACTTGTCAAGCTTATGATAGAATATTCGTCACAACTAAGCAACTAAACGATTTAGAATTGTTTTGCATTGAAAAATTATTTTGTTTCTAACTCGTTAAGTGTTTGGTTGTGTGATTGTAATAAGACGAATATATGCATTTAACTATAAAAATAAATCCTAATACCTTTTAGGATACATTTTCATAAGTAAAATCTAAGTTTTACTTGGGGACAAGTAAAGTTCAAGTGAGGGATATTTGATTGTAACTTAAAACAACTTAAGCTACACAACTCTTACACTTGGAGACAAGCTCATTAAATGAGCACACTCACTTTCTTTCTTTTCCCCATTTACACGCCTCATGTTCCCCCCATTTAGTCCAATTTCACTTGAAAACTTTGACTATAATTAAAGCTACTAGATATATTACTTCCCATTATTACATTTAAGCATACAAGTAAACTAAAATATCAAAAACTCTCATTCCTTTCTTCTCTATATGGTTCGGCCATACCACCAAGAACAAGAAGAATCCATCATTTTTACAAGATCAAGTATTAATCAAGTTCTATTTGTACTCCTAGTTAGGATTTTGAAATAAAAATCCCTAGGTTACTTACACTTTTATCTCCAAAACACCTCAAATCATCAAGTAAGTGTCTAATTAAATTTCCTACTCTTTTATACTTTCATTTAATCTATTTTGGTGATCGAGCAACAAATCATGTAATTATACATATGTTATATACCACTTGATATTTATTTCTCACTAAAAATAGATCTAAAGATTTTTAATTGTAATCTCATGAGATCCACCATTTTTGGTGAAGACTAGAAACCCATGATACCCTAAGAAGGTGTATGGTAGGATTGGGTACTTGTGGAGTTGATTTGAAGTAGTTTGGTTAAGTCTTGAACAAGTTAGAACCAAGAAAAATGAGTTTTAAACTCTATTAGAAAGTTGCTGTCCATTTTTGTAAAATACGGAAAGATCAGGAGTTCATGGGTAATTTTTGACTAAAGATTTAGAAAATACATTCCAAGACGAAACTATAGCCGAAAGAACGGATAAAAACGAGTTAATAACGAAGGAGATATGATTTTACAAAGTTTAACGACGAAAAGTTATTTTCAGAAAATAAGCTTGCTGTTGGACATCATTTGATGGACAAAATGGGATGTTAGCCATAATCTAGCCGACCTGAACTATCAAAAATACATTAGTACGCTGTCCCACGATTCCGGGGATATAAAGAACGTAGAAAACGGGCTTATAACGACAAAGATGCAAGCGTTTGAACTTAGACGATTTTAATATTTTTGCTTCAGCACTAATAGAAATATTTTCTAAGTATAGAAAAACCAGTTTTTGCACTTGATTGGTCCCCAAACGGTCAACTTATTCGTCAACCAAGGATTTGGTCAACAGAAAGTCAAAACAGCTCAGAGACGCAATGCAAATGTATCCTGGAGAATACAAAGATTCCCCGGGTTCGTTATGTTCCCTGGAGTGTGATATCCTGTGAATAAAAAAAGTTTCTGGATCAAAAGATGTTGAATGAAAGGGGTGTGTGTGTAAAAATCAATCACTATAACTAATGGTGAAAATCTAGTGATTTAAGGCGNCCGGGTTCGTTATGTTCCCTGGAGTGTGATATCCTGTGAATAAAAAGATTTCTGAATCAAAGAGTGTTGAATGAAAAAGGTGTGTATGAACGAAAGTCAATCACTATAACTATGGTGAAAGTTCTGTGATTTAAGGTGACTTAAATGCAAATTAAAAAATATAAAAATAGAAAACTAAAATTAAAATGATGATTGAAAGATAAAAGGAAAATCAAATACTAAGTATAAAAATTAAAAGCAAATACAAATAAGTGAGAAAATAACTTAGAAAATAAAAGTAAAATTCTAAAAATGTAAAATAACTTAGAAAATAATTAAAAACTTAAAAATCTATTTAACTTAACTACTTATGTATTTATTATTACTTAAAAACTATTTTTAATAATTATTATGTAACTTATACTAATATTAATAATATAATGTTAAATTAAAACTAAGAAAATGAAAATGTATTTTTCTAAAATACTAAAAAAAATAACTAAGAAATAATTATAAAAACTAAAAATACTTCTTTTTGTCTTTTTGTGGATTTAATTTTAATTAATAACTACTTATGTATTTAATTAACTATTTAACAAATTAAAATTACTAAAAATAGCAAAATGACTTATATAATTAAGAAAACTTTTCTAAGACTAATTAACCATTACAGGAATCCTAAAAAATTATAAAAAGCTAGTAAAAATTATTATTTAACTATTTTACTAATTATTTACTTATTTATTAATTATAACTAATTTAAACTATATTAATTAAAATAAATACAAAGTGAACAGTAGAAATTACAAAATTAATTTTTACAGACTACTTATAACTTATAAAACTTATAAAAATTATAAAAACTTATCCTAGTTAAAAATTTAATATAAAAACTATTTTATTTATTTATTTTTCCTAAACCTATGAAACTGTTTTTGATTTTTTAAAATTATTAAATGAAAACTAAAAATTACAAGAAAAATATATGTTATAAAGAAAAGGTACAGAATAAATACAAAAATATAAAAACAATAAAAAGCACACGGATAAGCACTTAAATAAGCTAAAACAACTTATTAGTGCAAATGGGGAAAAAGGGTGTTAAATAAAAAAGGGTGTAAGGTTATAACAAGAAAAGTCCCTAGGGCAACTGGTATCCAGGTACACC
>LBNU01003077.1:111633-134980 GCA_014162995.1 Artemisia annua
ATTTTTAAGCCATACGAAAAGAAAGACATGCAAAGGTGGTAGAGATTTTTATAAAAGCTTTTTGTAAAGATTAAGGACATGTAAATAAGCTCAAAAGAGTAAAGAAAAGATTTAAGAACGCGAAAATAAGCTAAAGATAAGACATGAAATAAGTTTGCATTAATAAAAATTTACACTAAGACATGAAAATAAACTAAACTACACCTACCTTACACCTACTCCTAAAACTAACCCCTACTCCTAATGCTTGTCTAATCTAATGCTTACAAATGAAGCCATCCAAAGATATTTATCTAGCTAGGGGGTTTGCAAGTTTGCTTACGTGTACGCTTTGCCCCCTAGACTTTTACAAGTCATGAAAATAACATAAGAACTACATTACAAAGCTACTAAACGTCTTAAATGCTAAATGTAAACTCTTGTAACTTCGAGGCTTGTGTTGACGTGTATTTCAAAGTCTTCAAAGATGTAAAAACGTTCACTTGCTCAATTTTGGAAAGCTTCTTCTTACAAATATCTTTCAACTTTGATTAAGCGTTTCGTTCATCTTCTTGAGCTTTTAAGAAATAAACTCGTCATCACGGGCTTTCATTGAGCAAATATCATCATTGACTCGGCTTCTTGACACTTTTCCACATCTCGTGCTCGTTTTAGGCTTTTTAATTGCTTTATGTGCCATTTATACAATATCCGCTCCTGCACGATCACAAACACAAAAACACGATATCTTTGGCGTTTAACGTTAGTTTTTGTTCTTTTATACACTTAAACTAAGGTCAAAAGTATGTGTAAAATAGCACATACCAACATGCTACTTGCTTACTTAAACACCAATTGCCTTACTCAAATGTTTGTGGTTTACTCAAATGCTTTATGTGTTTACATGTTACATACTTCATTATTTTCCCATTGACACTAGTGTTCAAAAACGTAATACTGTGGTTTCCCCACTTGGCTGTGATGTCAAACGTAGTATTGTGGTTTCCCCACTTGGCTGTGATGTCAAACGTAGTATTTTGGTTTCCCCACTTGGCTGTGATGTCAAACGTAGTATTATGGCTTCCGCTTCATTGTCATCATTGTTTATATGACCTCATTGTCATAATTGTTTATATGGCCTTATTGCCAAAAATTGTATATTTAACGGTATTGCTACACTTACCTTTGAATCTTGGTACAAATGTTACTTTCATTTACATAAACCAAATCATAAATGGGCAGTGGGTTGTAAACACACAGGTTGCAAGTCTTGTATGGCCGGAACTTGGAACTGGGTGGATTTACAATGCCTTTGCTGGGAAATCTTTATTCAAAAGCTTTACATTACATTCTTTTTCACTAAACTCTATGAACTCACCAACCTCGTGTTGACGCTTTAGCATGTATTTTCAGGTATTAAGCAATGGCACACTACTGGAAGTTTTTGGCAGCGCATGGCATGGTCATTGAAGACTCTGATATTCATATGGGGACCGTTTTAACTATTTTAAGAGCCTAATTCCGCACTACTTTTAACAATGTAAATTCAACACTTTTGTTAAACGATTTTATTCTAAATGAATGAGATGAAAAACCGTTCTTTGCACTTGTGTTGTGATACCAATTGAGTTGCACCCCAGTGACATGTAAGATTCTGTTGGACCCGATTTTGGGGGTGTGACATTGATGAACTCAAATAAGTACATTTTATCATCATCATTTATCTTATTTATTTGACTTGTTTTATTATATTATTTATGAGAATCGGTGCTTTAATGTTTACTTTAGTGATTCTCAGATAAAAACAGGTAAAAGGTGAAACTTGGCGATTTTGGACTAATTATGAAGCAAAACGAGCAAGATGTCAAAAGTCTACTGAAATCCAAAAGATGCGCCGTATCTCACTCAACAGATACGCCGCAATATTATACTTAGATGAATTCGAAGACCATTGCCTGACTTTGAAGAATGCGCCGCATGTAATTCTTTCATGCGCCGCATATGAAACTTTGGTCAAAGAAGAAGATCAAGCTCGTTCTACTCCAGATACGCCGCATTACACATTTGACATACGGCGTATCACTATCAAGACTTCACCAGAAATAATGCAAGACAACTGAAGGACATGCGCCGCATACAAGAATTAAGTTACGCCGCATCTGAAGGCGGTGTACGAATATTCCAGAATATAATAATCTTGGACCCCACGCGAAGTTAAGTCGATGCGCCACATCTACTTACTCAATGCGCCGCATCGAACCCTCAAACAGAAACTATAAATACCCCAAGACCTAGACGAATTTAGAGTGCCACAAAATCCTAAGGAGCCGAATTCAGATGAACAAGCAGCACAAGACACGCCCCAAACAAAGATACTAGAGCAGTAAGAAGGTCCTGCATGTATTCAATTCATTAAGTAGTTTTGTTTTATTGTAATAGTAAGCTTTAATTCCTCAGGATTGATTGCCGGTAGTATGTGAGTGCGCAAAATCATATGCCCGCCTTAAAATTGCTTTCCCATCAATTAAAGTTTATATGTTTGGTGTCTTTGGTGAATTTATATTAGTGCTTTGATAACCTCTTGATGAGACGAAAAGTGTACCCGTTTTAGGGGGTCATTTAAGCCCTAATTTGAGTTAATATGATCAAATATTGCCCTATATGTTCCTTTTGTCATTTTAGGTACTTTTGAGAAGAATTCTGGAAAACACATCATTTTGGACGTTTTTGGAGCATAAAGTGAAGAAAACGACAAAGTCTCAAAAGCATGCTGGAAATCCTACCTGACGGCGTCAGAGTCACAAGGTGACGCCGTCAGCCAACTATGACAAAGGAGTGGATTCAGACTATACGTGACGCCCTAAGAAGAAAACATGGAAATAACACCTGACGGCGTCAGGTGTTAATAATCCTAGGCCGTCAGGTGTTAAGCTAAAGAGTGACGGCCCAGAGCATATTTACAAGTGACGGCGTCAGACATGGATCTAGGCCATCCGAGAACCCTAATGGCGGCGAGCTGACGGCGTCAGCACCTAAAGCCTGACGCCGTCAGAGTGTATTCTCTATAAATACTTTTCTATTTTTCATTCATTAGTGTGCAACTTTTGGGAACAAAACCCTAGACGATTTTACAGCTTTTTCAAGGGTTTTTCACCCTTGATTCTTCCATGTTCAATTGAAGATAAGTCTCCATTCAAATTAATC
Organism: Artemisia annua; assembly: GCA_014162995.1. Classification (NCBI taxonomy): domain Eukaryota; kingdom Viridiplantae; phylum Streptophyta; class Magnoliopsida; order Asterales; family Asteraceae; genus Artemisia; species Artemisia annua. Next base: position 114,817 of record LBNU01003077.1, read on the forward strand.
AATATGTCTATGTGTTGGTTAATTATATCTTATGCTTGTCTTTCAATTAACATGCTAGGCTAGATTTATTTTGTGTTTGCTTAGATCTAATGAAACCTAACTATTGATTATTGGTTGTTGGTGTGTTATTACTTGTATTGGATGATTGTTTATCGATGTTAGGCTTAAGAAAACTGGCTAACCTCCTATACGGTAACTTGCTTGAACGTCTTAAGAAACATGAACCAATGCGTACTAGGTTTTTATGGTTGTATTTAATGCATGAGCGAATTCTAATGATCCCATGTTAGGAGCTTCTAGCAGGCTCGACATAGGAGTGAAGTAGGAGCTTATAGAGTTGGGGAAGTACGTACGCCACCCCACGAATGGTATTAAGGAATACACCCGTCATCCACGCAATTAATACACACTAATTAACCGGTAAAAGATAGTTAGGGAGTAAGGAAATCTAAGTAACCACACTTGTCTCCATATAAGTTTCACAACCTTTTATTTTCTTGTTATTTTATTTTAATTGCAATAGTAGTTTTTGGGTTAGTTGACTAGCAACTAATTCCGCCCAATCCTTCAAACCCGAGATTTTACTTGCTTTTACAAAATATAAAAATACAAAAATAATCTTCCCTCACCCTTAGACCTAATTAGAGTAGTTTTTCATACCTAACGAACACTATTCCCTGTGGAGAACGATCAATCCCCCATACTTACCACTACACTATACTACATCGGTCAGGTACACTGCCTGGTGGGATTGTAAGCTTCTCAAGATCCCTTGAGAGGTAAAACCTGTTGCGTGGTCGCAATCCCGCGTACATCACCTCTGTGTCTAGCTTAGCACTGCATGGGCTGCCATACCCCTTCCTCGCCTATTTAATCTGACGTCTTTGGATAAGTAGGATAGTCATAAGTAATCATTAAGGGTTTACTCGCCGATATAATGAAACCAACGAGAAAGGTTTCATTAATATACACTTCATATAAAACTAGCAATAAAACAAGTGACAAGCTACTTAATTATCAGGACAGGTCTTCTTATAGTCTCTATTATCTATCTATGTACGTGTATGCTATTTGCTGATTCGTGCTCATTAGTTTAATTTACTGTTTAATTAATAACCCAACTGTGCCAGTCTCTCAGGCTGAACCCCCTTGCGTTAGATTAGGCTGTAAAACTAACTTAGGATATTAAAATACTGATTAGGATAACTAGATAATACGTTCCACTCTTAGTGATCGACACTCTACTTACCATTATATACAAACTGACCGGGTACACTGCTCGTTAAGTGCGTGTGTTATTGATAAGTCGGCTAAATATAAATTTAAAACTTGAGTAGGCATTAATACTGCTAAACCGCAACGACACACGAAGCGCATCACATACTTACATGATATATCATATTATTCTTAATAGTTTATATTTTTTCCTTTTTCACAGCTTGCAGGATGGTGATGATAATGAATTTGAGATTCTCAAAATGGCTGATGATTTATATAAAATTAGGGATAAGAAGGTCACAATGGAGTACAAAAAAAGATATTTTGTTGTTTCTGACGAGTATGTGGCTATCGGGGAAAAAAACATTTAGTTTTTGAATTTTGTATTCGCGTGGGGATGTTTGTATATTTTCCACAAAAGTATGAATTGAATGGATTTAATGTTTACGTTTGTATGATTTGTGTTTAAATGATTTTGATGTATACAACTTTTTTTTGGGGTATGTTATAAAATCCTATATTATATGTTTCTGCTTCATTATTCAATGTTCCTGATTATTTTATGTTATTATATGTTTCTGTTTCAATATTCAATGTTTTTGATTATTGAATGTTATTATAATTTTCTGATTCATTACTCAATAATTCTTTTGGTTTCTTATTCATTGATTCGGATGTATATAATAATTTTCTTAAGAACCTAATATCTCGAAATCTTTTCTTTTAGTCAATATGTATGGATGTCGTTATTTACAAAACCAATTTTACCATTTAATGTTTACATTATATTTTTCATTTGATTGTGTTTATCTATCATGTATATAACTGATTTATGAAGATGTTTCTGATTCCTAACTGATTTGGGAAGACTCATTTGATTGTGTGTATCTCTTATGTATATAACTGATTTATGGATATGTTTCTGATTCCTAACTGATTTGCGAAGACGTCGTTGGATATTTTATTTTTGTCAATAGTTTTATTGGAATATACGTAGTATTTATTATTTAACGCTTATAGGTTCTACTTAACCGACTTTACCATTTAGGGCAAAAGATATTATAAAAGGACTTTTCAAAATTCAAAACACAATAAATTAAATAAGTTTTAATCCAAAACTCAAAAACGAAAGCATGTGTAACTATGTTTATTGCACAATGTGCTCTGAATTTCCAGGTTTAATTGACGGCAGCCACAATCATCGGCCAAACAAGTAAGTTGTAATCTATATTTTTTTATTATGTATGTTATATACCCTGTCTTTGACGTATTTTTTAAAATATAGTGTTCATGTCGGTCGTGCATCAAGAATGTTAAATGTTTGCATTCATTATAGTGGAAGGATTATAACCGATAGGATCCACATTTTTTATTGGGGTGGTGATGAAGTAAAGTTACCATCAATATAAGTAAAGTACATAAATTTGAGTTTTATTGAAGATTCGATTTCAACAAACCTCAATGAATACAACATACTTGAGAAGTTGTATTATAGAGTTCCTGGCAAGCAAGCAGTGTTTTCGGTAGATGGTGGTCTTATGCCTATTGAAAAAGAAATTGATCTTCAGGTTTTGATAAGTACTAAAAACAATGAGCATGAGATCGATCTGTATGTAAGTCATAGTTTTTATGGTCTAGTTTTTTACAGTCCATATACTTGGTTCGATAGGGAATGGATGCGTGATTTGGGTCCATGGCATGCGCATATTCCAATGATAGAAGATGAGTAGCCTTATGTTGAGAATACTGCTGACGACAATGACTCAAAGTCGGGTGGAATGAGTTCTGAACATGATGTAGATAATAATCAACAAACGTTGAATTTTGACTGCAACATTGTTGGAGACAACTCATTAGAAGAAGAAAAATGATCACATTGAACAAAATTTTTCTTATGATAATTGGTATCGTGAAAGATATGGTATATAGTGAGAATATATTATTGGAAAAATGTTTAGATTAAAGATATGGTATCGTGAAAGAGTGTGTTGGGACATGATGTGAAAGTGATTTTTTTTCCCTTTTATTGTTTGTTGGTTTGTATATTAGAATAGTACCTTCTTTCTTTGGTCGTATGAATCAGAAACATGTTAATATTATAATTATTGTATACTTAGATTATATGATTTTAATACATTCGCTACAGATGTATAATACGGTCATTTTATATTATTTTATTATATTTTAGATGTTCTACAAACTCAAAGGGAGAAAAACATGCACAAATTAAATTTAAAAACTTTGATTTGCTACCAACAGAATGCAAAAATTTAAAAATTCGGTTATTAAAGTTTAATGGATGATTTTTATAGAAATATTAACCATATAATATTAATGAAGGAGAATAATATTTTATTCTATATTTATTTTACGTAGTAAAAATGTTTTGATTCTAATGTCTATTATTAATGGTTTAATTGAATATGACGATATTAATGTCCATTATTGATGCTTTAACTGAATATGATTGATATAGTTTCTTAATTTGTTATTAAGTATTAATTTAAATCTCGTGAAGTTATGGATAAATTTGTTATTCTTTTAAAAACGATCGTTTTATTCGGTAGTTTTTAGAATATATCTAAATTATGCTATCCATTGGAATATGAAGATGAAACCCTAATATGAATCTATATATATTCGCTTAATGAGAGATATATTTTTTAAAATCGTATGAGAATGTCTGACTCAAACCCTAATTCAAAAAAAAACCAACACCAATGAACTTCCATCAAACGAAAGTTTTGGTGACAAAAATCTACAAACCGAGATTCATTCTGATGTAAACAAAGACGATTCAGGTAACAGTTATTTTTAATAATTAAGTGTATGTTACAATATAAATTTGCGTTTATTTTATTTCAATGTTCTTTATAGGCGATGATGATTTTGAGTCGATGTTTGATTGGTTAATTAAAACGTATGGATGCAATGTACTAAGTGTTCGTGATATCAAGAAATTGTCATCTAAATTGGACCACGCATTAATGTTAGTTAATCAGATGTGTGCTTCCGGTCATGACATTGACGACGATTATATGGTCAATCTGGAAATTTCAGAACTCATAAATTGAAGCACAAACAATCAACTTATGACATTGTTATATTTGTTTTAATAAAGTTTATTTACTTATATTTTACATATGACGTTTGTTCTTTATTAATGCTTTATCACGTATTATTTATATTATTATATTTATTGTTGGGTTTTATAGATTTGATGAGACAAAACAAGAAGAGTGAAAACATGAAGGGCTAAAGATGACAAAGAGAGAAAGCTACAAAGAATAAAGATACAGGAAATATTCTTATTATGTTACTACGATTTTCTAATATTATGTATTTATTTAGTCTTATCTCCTTGTAAACCCTAGTACTCTCTATTATATAAAGAGCGGCAAGGTACAGGTTTTATTATAAGGTCTTCCACAATGTAGTCGACATAAAAAATGTGTGTGTCTAGGCGTCAAGTCCTCTAATGGACGCCTAGGGTTCGTTAGCCTCAAGGTCAATTTATTGATCCTTGTTATGTTTAGATAACACGTTGTATATTGAGGCTGATTGTGATAATAAAGAAAAACCTTGTGCATAATAGTGTTGATTCATTGTTGAATATTCCTAGATAACACATTGTATATTGAGGCTGATTGTGATAATAAAGAAAAACCTTCTACATTTATCACAAATCTTGCAAGAATCTAATAATGACACTCGGCACTGTATGTTTCAGTCTATACTTTTTTCAGGCGGCTACTATTCGATTTGATGTTTGTCAGTAATAATGGTCCAACATCGTCTATAGTGATTGACGAGAAATTCATTATAAATAATGGTTGTGGTAAGACCATTATTTTGAGGCTGATTGTGATAATAAAGAAAAACCTTCTACATTTATCACAAATCTTCCAAGAATCTAATAATGACACTCGGCACTGTATGTTTCAGTCTATACTTTTTTCAGGCGGCTACTATTCGATTTGATGTTTGTCAGTAATAATGGTCCTACATCGTCTATAGTGATTGATTGACGAGAAATTCATTATAAATAATGGTTGTGGTAAGACCATTATTTTTCCAAATAAATTGCTTAAATCCAAAGAAGGATAAGCGCTTAGACAAAACGTCTAATACTCACAAAGCATATAGCACATATTGGCATATAAATATTATCTAGCATGCAAGCAAGTAACGATAAATCACATAGTCACGTAGGCATGTAGCAAACATTTAAATAGAATGCATAATAGTCAAGATTGTAAGAAAACTTACATTGGCCTCTAGCTATCCTTAATAACACATATCATAACATGTGTTGTATGTGATGCAAGACATGATGAAACTCACTTGGCGAATCACCCTCTTGAATAATAGCACATTCTAGACGCACATTGTCTTGGTCTCAAGCTATCTAAACACATACATTATCTTCTTTATCGGTTAACACTTCAAGACTTGTAGATTGGTACACCAACTAGGTTGTTTGTGTGATTCTTGTCGGCAACGTTACCTACAACAAAAACATTCAAACTAGTAGTACATGAATCTACTTAAGCTAAGTATCTTTCTAACAACATATTTTCATCATCTTTGGCTTGAACATTTCCTTGATGAAAGTCAAAAGTATTTTACCACATATCATTTACCACATGACATAAAATAGTTTTATCAAAACTAATTTTAGGCAAAGTTTTATAAACCAACATTTGTGCATCAATGTTTAGCAAAAGTTTCTTATGAAATTTTGATTTTCGAAATCTATTCTCATTGATTAAAAATTATCAAATGAAATGGCATGCCAAAGATCATGATCAATTGATTTCACATAACTTTCAAATTCATTTTTCCAAATGACAAAGTTTTCATTTTCGAAAAATGGTGACTCATTCAAATAGATCCCTTCTAGATATCTTTCAGACTCCATAGATCGATTCAAGTTTTAAAGTACAGTATACTCTAAAGATCTTGATAACCTGGCTTTAATACCAATCGTAGAAACTAGAAGGGGGGGGGGGGTTGAATAGTTTCACCGTTTCTTTTTAGTTGCTAAAACGTTTCGCCGTTTTTAGGTCCGGTTAATATTCTTTTGCAAACTTGTCGAATTCTACTTGTTATGTGATATCAAATTAACTACTAACATACATAAATAAACAAGTAAAGTAAAGAGTAAGGAAAGAACACAACCAAGAGACGCGGCGATTTATAGTGGTTCGGCACGAAGCTCACTCTTCGTCCTACTCCACTCCCCGAGTATCACACTCGAGAGTTGTCAATCACTATATCAACACACTCCTTCAGGCAGAGCAATCCGTACACATGCTTACACGAGGTTTAACGACACTAAGCATAATGTCGAGTTCTAATCGTAGCTAGAACCAATCTACTCCAAGACCCACGTGGCCACACGAACAAGCACTCTTGTCCAACTTGGATCTTCACCCGATTCAAGCCTTCACACAAATGACACACTTGGTTCTTCACCCGAACCAAGCCTTCACACATAGACACACTTGGTTCTTCATCTGAATCAAGCCTTCACACAAGACTTACTTGGATCATCACCCGATCAAAGCCTTCACACAATGACTCAACTAAGTCCTAACCTACACACTAGGACATCACTCTCCTCACAAAAAATACATGAACTAATCTAGTTACAAGACTTCTTGGATCTACATCACATCCAAGTTCACACAAATATCCCCATCCTCGACTCACACACAAGTCGGAAAATATTGACAATATTTACAGAACCTATCACCATAACACTTGTTACGTTTGTGTGTGGACACTTATAACATATCGAGTCTTCATCTATGTCGAGAGTTCTTCTCTTGCACTTGGCGGAAGAGGAAATCACTTATAAACATATACCGACATGTTATAGTGATCAAAGATGAAAGAAAAATAAAACAGAAAGTTTTTGTGTGTGAAAAACCTTTTTTTCTGAAGTGGAACAGTTCAGTATTTATAGACGACAGGAGAGAGCTGGACGGTCCCGTAAATAGGCGACGGTCCTTTATCGCTAAGGGACCGCCGACCTCTTTAAGGGACCGTCCCGACAAACGCTCCCATTTTTGTCCTGACGTGGTGAAAACTTATCTGGTGAAAACTCAACTGTTTTGCGGGGAAAAATAGCTGTTACAAGTTAAAATTTGAATATATTTTCTTAATAAAACATTTCTTTAAAAACACAAAAATACTTTTGTGAAAATGTTTTGTCAAACTTAAAAATGTAAGTTTAGGTAAAATAAATTTTTTTGATCACTTTACTAATGATGGTATAAAGTTTGTTCATACCTGAAGTGACGTTGTAGTAGCTACGTAGAAGAAACGAGTTTCCGCGATTAAAAACTTATTAACCGTAACTTTACGTAACATGTCTTTATAATTTGTGATTATCAAAACACAAGAAGATCGAATAATGCGAATAACGTTTTTGACATTATTTGTATTAACAACCGATTTACCTTAAACGAAAAGCTGATGCTAGGAGCGGGAAAGGATCATACGGATGTAGCTTCCCATTCCTCATTCCCCAAGAGGCTGCTACAGGGACTACCAAACAAACAATTTGCTCCCTAGGCTTTTGAAAGTATGGTATCTTCCAAGCATCACAAACAATAGCTGCATCAATTTCTTCCATCCTCCTCACGACAACATCGTTTCGGATTGCCTAAATATAAAACACAACAATTTGTTAATAACTGAAACAATAATAGTTAAACTTAAAAGCAGAATTTTATCGAGAAGGAACCATGATTGCATTTTAACCCCCCAACCCCCTTTTTTTCCACGACGAAAAGAGGAGTAAACATATTACTAAATTATATCATTAATCTTTTAAAGTTGTAACATCATATATGTGTGTGATCAAGTTTTCGTGTTTATAATATGTCTTTATTGCTTATGAAACATACATTAAGTTGCTTGAATCTTCTTTGACTTGCAAAAAATGAATCGTATTATCTCTAACATTTAAAAAAATCGATATTAACTAACATCATTCAATCTAGTTGAACCAGTTGTTGTGCACTAGTTTGAAAACTTTTACATCTTTCTTCTCTTAATTTTTATCGAATTATTATAATCACACCCTAACTCCACATAAAAGTGAAAAACCTACACTCTCTCTCATAACCATCCGAATTAAGTTGTGCTTCTTTCATCACCCAAAAAATATCACATTTTTTCATCACTGATGCATTGTGTGGATACAATTCCACTTTGACATAAGTTAAATGATCACATCTTCATATCAAAATATCTTAAACACATCCAATTTACATACTTCCACTATGTCATAGTTCAAAACACCCACATGTTTATATCAAAATATCTTAAGCACATCCAATTCACACAAACCATATCTCACTCAACAAAAAAGAACCCAAAAACACACATGTGTTGTGTTTGGGAAGAGGCTTATATAGCAATGTTTTGAAAACCGGGTTCGAAATCGACCCGGTCGAGTCACCGGGCACCGGTTCGACCGCCGGGTCAACCGGTTTGACCACCGGGTCGACCCGGGTTTTTATTAAAAAAGATTTGAAAAAACGAAACCCGGCCGGGTTTCGAGAACCGGGTTGACCCGGGTCACTCAAAACCCGGCGGGTCTAACCGGTTAACTCGGTTTTAAAAATCCGGGTTTTTTTTACCCGTTTTTTTAGCCGGAACCGGTAGAACCGGTTAACCCGGCCGGGTCGACCTGGGTTTCAAAACACTGTTATAGCCTATTAGAACTTTAAGATTTTAAATAAGCTAACATTTATAGCTTCATGAACCCCTTTAATTATTTATTTATGAGAAATTTTTTATGGTTTAAATTATACATTAATTTATTTGCACTATTTTATCATTTGACAATTATAACCTCGAGCTTCGATTATTTTGCCAAACATATCTTAATATCAGTGTTCTAAAAGGCGCGCCTTGGCGTCGCAAAGGCGCGAGGCGTCACCTCCACGCCACGCAATAGGCCAAGGCGTCGTCTTAAGGCTTGATATGAGATGAGGTGCGATAAGGTGTACTGGTATTTGAGACGTTTAGGGGATTTACTAGTAATTGGAATTTGGGCATCGTATTTGAGGTTTACTGGTATTTGGGGTTTACTAGTATTTGAAGAAGATTACAAATGTAAAGAGAGTTTCTTGACTTTAATGCTTATGTATAACACTTTTTGTAAACTCGATGTATATGAAATAATATATACTACTGAAATATAATATAAATCTATAAATCTATAAATACTTTTTGCCGCCTTAATTCACGCCTTAAAAACGCCATGCCGGCTGCCGCCACGCCTCACGCTAAAGTTTGAGGCTTGACCATGCCGCCACGCCACGCCTCACGCTATTTATAACCTTGGTTAATATCTTAAAATTTTTAATGTAAAACTTTCTGACTCTTATCTTATTTTGCCAAACATATCTTAATGGTCACCTCAAAAAATTCTCAAAAGGACAAATAAGTCATTTCACAATTCACATCATCCCAAAAGCAAGCAAGTGGCATTTCTCCAAGATACAGGCTTTTTGTCTATATATACACGAACCACAACACACAAAATAAAATATAACCACATTCCCAAATCATCATTATCATCATCATCCTTTTTATATTTTTATCTGCCCCTTAAATTTTGATCCGATTTTAATTCAATTTCCATCAATCTTGAATTAATTTTGAGAAATTGGTATTAGGATAATGAGGTTAATGCATGAAATTGAGGAAGAAGAAGAAGAAGAAGAAATAGAAATAGAATCAAGCAGTGGTTCAATCGTTGAATTAGGAATGAAAGGTGTTGTTGTTGGTTATGCTTTGACTTCCAAAAAGATTAAAAGCTTCTTGCAACCTAAACTTGAAGGTTTGGCTAGGTAAAATTTATAAAATTTATGAACCCCTTTAATTTAAAGTTTTGATTTTTCGTTAATTGTGATTAAAAAGATTGTTTCTTGTGTATGTTTTTTTTTTAATATATTTTGTTTGTTTTGATTGGATTGATGAAATATTGAAAAAATATTGTTTCTTGTGCATATTCTTGATATATTTGTGATGAAATAATAGGCTTTATATGAATATTTATGATGTATGTGATTTGGGTTGATATAATTTTGAATTTTGTATACATGTATCATTGAACAATACTTGTGTTGCATTAATTGAAATTAATATGGAAAAAGATTATATTTGTGTGCGGGTTGCAGCGAAATTAGGTCATATTCTAGGCGAAAACGCATGTATATAGATTTAAGGATCAAAAGTTAATTAACTTAAAAGAGAAAATATAAAAAAATGAAGTGAACCAAAGGGCTTGTGTCCGAATGGTATCCCATGTTGTGTGAGAAGCTCCCCAACCAAATGGTTGCGGGTTCAAGTCCTGCCTACGACATGTGAGATAGATTTGTGGTGTAAATGTTGTCGAATAGTTAAAATTGCCTTTCTAAAATAAATAAATAAATGAAGTGAATTGTAAAATTCAAGTTGATAATTGATAACTATATAGTAGTAACAGAATGAGCTCTTTTGCATGTTTGTGTAGTGGGGATCTTTTTAATAAAAGATTCTTGATTGTGAATGTATGTCATGTATTTGAGTATCTTTTAGAAATCTTTTATATTGATTTTCAACTTTGTGATTGGTGTACATGTATCATGGAAGAATATGTGTTACATTAATAAATTATATTTGATTATTTATAATTATATATTCTTGACTTGGTCTAGTATTGGTGTATCAAATTTGATTATATGTTTTCTTAGATTAGATTCTGTTATATTGGTTTAGAGGGTGTTTGGGATTGCATATTTTAAGTGCTTATTGCACATATTATAAAACTAAAAAGCACTTTCAAGTGTTTGTATGAGTAAGTGCTTATTGGCTTAGTTCGTGAGGAATAAGCACTTTTGAATAACCATGTGAGAAGGTGCTTATTTGAAAGTGCTTAAGCCACAAGCATAAGCCAAAAATATGCAACCGTAGCTAGTGATCTTTGAAAGGAAACTCTCTTATAGCATGTATAACTTTGTGATGAAAAGGACACAAAAAATGCAATGAACTTTCACTTTTTTGTCCTTGTGTGGTAATGGACTTTCAAATTTACTCGGTTGATGTCATTTGTCACTATTTGATACATGTCCTTGTGTTTTTGCTTGTATTTTTTTTTTTTTTTTTTTATTATTATTATTATTATTTTTTTACCATTTGGTACAGCATACTATTGTTTTTTACCATTTAATATTACATCTGCAAAAAGTATAATAGAAAAATACTCGCTGATTGTGTTGTGATGAATTTACGTACAATGGTAAAGTGTTTTGTCAAATACTAAAAATGAAATTCGTTACTTACAATGACAAAAACATGGAAGTTTTGTGTAATTTTCCTTTTGTTAATTCACAATTCCGACTGGTGTAAATACTTTCAGACTTTATCAGTACTTTTATAAGTTAGATGTTGACTGTATTTTTGGTTGTGTGAGTCGCAGGAATAAGGGGATATATTTTGTTGCTATTGATCAAACCCGACCCCTCACAGATCAAGGTCCTTTTGACATTGTGCTGCATAAGGTCAGTGCGGACCATTCTTCCATATATGTCTGAATACATATTTCAGCCACCATGGTGAACTTTTCGTTCTATTTTCATTTCTTCCTGTTTTCACAAAAATGCCGGATACTGATTTATTTAGTTCAACTTGTTCATGTCCAGTTGTCTGGGAAAGAATGGCAGCAAATTCTCGAGGTTGGTTCTTATTCAAAATCTGCTTTATTGTCAAACTTGTTATATCTTTCGTTGATATATTGGATGAACTAAGACGATGTTTCTGTTTTTGAAGGATTATCGGCTGACACATCCAGAAGTTACGGTTCTAGATCCTCCAGGGGCCATACAACATGTTTACAATAGACAGTCTATGCTACAGGATGTTGCTGATCTGGACTTCTCTGATGCATATGGTATAATTTTCTTTTACCTGTTGATACTAGTCACAGTTAGAATGTTTCTGGTGCTAAAATTGATTTGTGCAGGTACAGTAGGTGTCCCGAGACAGTTGGTGATTGAAAAAGATCCATCGTCTATCTCAGATGCTGTTAGGAAGGCTGGATTATCCCTTCCTCTTGGTATGTTATATTTTTTGCAGTTACTGCTTCTGTTTTTTTATCTGAACACAATCTAATGTCTACATCTCTGTCAGTTGCGAAGCCGTTGGTTGCTAAATCACATGAGCTATCACTAGCTTATGATGAATACTCCCTTCAGAAGCTAGAGCCTCCACTTGTTCTCCAAGAGTTCGTTAACCATGGTATTTAATCGTATTTAATCGCAGTCAAAATATTTTTGTAATCATGTTTATGGTTACGTAGTAATAATGGTTATTGGTTTTTTGGGTTTTAGGAGGTGTTTTGTTCAAAGTGTACATTGTTGGAGATGCAATTAAGGTTGTGCGGCGTTTCTCTTTACCTGATGTTAGCAAGCGTGAGTTGTCAAGAAGTGCTGGCGTGTTTCGGTTTCCAAGGGTTTCATCTGCTGCACAATCGGCAGATGATGCTGATTTAGACCCGTGTATTGCTGGTAAGTCATTTACATTTTCCGAAACAAATCTCTTTTGTGTTTAAGTATAGGAAATTTGGTTTTTATATTTGTTATCATGTCGGATTGCAGAGCTTCCTCCACGAGCCTTACTTGAACGCCTTGCTAGAGAACTGCGTCGACGACTGGTAACCCACCAAGTTCTTTTCAATGTCAAAAATGCCTCTTTTTTAAGTGAATAAAATGGTTGTAATCACTCTCTTATTGGCTGCAGGGACTTCATCTGTTCAACTTGGATATGATTCGCGAGCATGGAACAAGAGATCGCTTCTATGTCATTGACATAAATTATTTTCCTGGTACTTTATAGTTTCTCGTTTGTCTTTCACGTTTTATGATTATTTATAATCTGAGAATTGGATTGATTAAATGTGTTTGCGTGTTACAATTGCAGGGTATGGTAAAATGCCAGAATACGAGCATATATTTACAGACTTCCTTTTGAATTTGGCTAAAAGCAAGTACAAGAAACTCTCTGCCAGTTTACCTTGATCGACTCATCCATATATCAATAAAAGCACCTGGTTGGTCACAAACATGATGCTGGAAATGGTTAGCGGAAGGCGATGAACCATGCAGTTGCGTGTGGTGGCCAAGCTTGGACCGAGATTGAATAGGTGGTTATGGTGACCTATTGTAGAAGAAAGATGACGCATGGTTCCACCATAAGGCACCATTTGCGGTTTCTTTTAGTGTTAACCAGCAGTCAGTTTGCATGGCTTGTAGATATTTGTTTTGAATTAGGTCATGGACCATATATACTTTCTTTTTTCATATACTGCAAATCTTTTCTATTGAACAACTTTACTCATGCTGGCTGCGATGGGATCTTTTTAAGGTCTTCTGGCCAAAACTATTGGAACTAGCTTTTTAGGATAGTTTTGGTGTAAGAACAATATAATCTGTTATAGCCCAAGATATGGAATTATGGACATAGAATGGGAAAACTGTAGAGAACTGCAAACGCCTATTGAACCATAAGTAGAAACTGGTTTACTTGGGTAGGTTAAGTTCCAGTTCAGTGAACCAAAAAAAAAAAAAAAAAAAAAAAAAANCGCTCTGCCAGTTTACCTTGATCGACTCATCCATATATCAATAAAAGCACCTGGTTGGTCACAAACATGATGCTGGAAATGGTTAGCGGAAGGCGATGAACCATGCAGTTGCGTGTGGTGGCCAAGCTTGGACCGAGATTGAATAGGTGGTTATGGTGACCTATTGTAGAAGAAAGATGACGCATGGTTCCACCATAAGGCACCATTTGCGGTTTCTTTTAGTGTTAACCAGCAGTCAGTTTGCATGGCTTGTAGATATTTGTTTTGAATTAGGTCATGGACCATATATACTTTCTTTTTTCGTATACTGCAAATCTTTTCTATTAAACAAACAACTTTACTCATGCTGGCTGCGATGGGATCTTTTTAAGGTCTTCTGGCCAAAACTATTGGAACTAGCTTTTTAGGATAGTTTTGGTGCAAGAACCATATAATCTGTTATAGCCCAAGATATGGAATTATGGACAGAGAATGGGAAAGCTGTAAACACCTATTGAACCATATTGTTCTGAAGTAGAACTTGTCTACTTTGGTAGGTTCAGTTCCAGTTCAATGTAACTGTTTAGGAAAAAATAGTTTAAAGGCTCTGTTCATAGCTTAGATTTGAGTTGTATTTATGGTGCACTTTAGAACATAACCTACTATAGACAACATCAAATTGGTGATGCATGGTCTGATTCTTAGTTCTGATATATTTCAAATTTTCGTTTGGTTTGGTTCTCAGGGGCAGATCTACCTTGAACACATGCATACCTTGTGTAAATTCTTAGGAGTGTAAAAAAAATGAATTTTTTGAAAGTTAGCACAAAATACAGCACAAATTTATGAGTGCACACCCTCTAAAATAATTTTCCTATCGGTCAATACCCATGGATTATAAAGAAGAGAAAAAAGGAAGAATGAAAAACATTACCGAGTGTTTTGAGTAAGTCGGTACTTGCAGAGTTGCAACGTGTTGAAGGAGGAGGTCAAATGGTTATGTTTTCTTCTAGGGTTCAATCGTAATACAAAACTAATTACTTTTGATAATCTGATACCAAATTTTGAGTACACATATTTCCTCTCCAAGCACAATCCACTAGAAGTTGCATTTACCATCAAATAATTACCTAGTGTCATTTTTCTTTACAACTTTGTTTTCCTTTTTTGAACAGATACAAGTCTGTTATCAATGTTTATTTTTTCCTTTGAGTTGTATATTGCGAAATTAATTTATTTCGAAAATTGTCTTTAAATGTTGTAAAAAGTTGGTTGTTTACTTGTCCTCTTGTCGATCACATGATTAAAAAACATTAGAATTTATTTCGAAAATTGTCTTTAAATGTTGTAAATGAGTTTACATTTTATCTATTCGATTAACACCAAAATCGAACCAACTTTAATCAACATATCGTAAAACCCGAACTTGATAAACCAAATCAACTATAGTAACTCGAACCCAAAAAGTGAAACCAGCGTGCCTAATCCTATATTGTTATGAACCCGAAAAAATCTACCATGTAAAATTAAATTTATAAACAATTCTACAAAATACTGCATACCCTAACCTAAAATCCTGGGTCCGCCACCGTTGGTTCTGGTCCGGTTGTGTTGCACAAATCTCCTACCTAAATGTGGTATTCGTAGCTACTCATAAATCTATAAGATCAAACAAGAACTGCATGTATTTATGAATCCTACCTACATGTGCCATTTTTACTTAATTCTGCATTCTACTTTTGTAATAAAATCTCAGAATATGAACGGTATGAAAGATACAAGTACTTTTTTTGGTACATGGGTAGAAATACTAAATAGAGAGTACTTGTACTGCCTTGCTTTGCTCATTCTGACATGGTATTTGATGCATTTGGATGAAGCTTTTTAGACTGCAAACTTGACACTAGTAGTTAGCTAACTTTAATATGCCATCAATGGGTTGGCTGCTGAAACTGGAATCCTTGACTTGGGCATGACACAATAATGTATCATAGTTGTCATGATTTCCTTCTATATGTATTGAACATGTTTTTTGCTATTCTATGTACTAAACTTAATTTTTTTTGTATTTTTTGTGTACTTTATGACCATTTTGCCCCTCCCGGGTTAATAAAATTGAGGGGCAAAATGGTCATAAAATACAAAAAAAATATCAAAATATCAAGTTTAGTACATAAAATAGCAAACAAAATTTGTTCGATACATATAGAAGGAAATCATGACAATTATGATGCATTTAGAGGCCATTATTTCGTGCCTTTTTTGGTTCAGTTGCAACAAGTTAGGTCTTGAAACACCTCTTTTCCACTTAAACCACCTCTCGGACAGCTCCACAGTTCTATGGCCAATTTGTCTTATACTATCATTTGATGATGAGGCTCGTACCCAAACGACGAGTTTTCAGACATTTAAAGCAAAATGTAAATATACAGACATGAGATCTTACATAGTAATAACTAAACTATATGGTTAAGGACTGAATATGAAGTCCCCACATTTACACTTCCAGCATAGTGGTTTGTAATTAGAGATGTCATCTCTTCTTGTAATGGTGCTTCTTGATTTTGTTCTTGTTCTTGGGCCTAGAATTGGGACTTGTATTGCTTCACATTTACCACACTTTCTACAATATTTCTTCCTGGCACAGGTTGGTGGTCTTGATCCTGCCTTTAAATCACTCATTCCCATCTTTGCATCATGCTCATCTGTGTTCTTAATCACCTAAAAAGAGTATTATATTCATATTCTTATAATCTGTATAAGGGTACGTAATTAAATCATGAATGGGTACCAAATTATGTCCCTTATGAAACTCATCGACTTGTTTGTTTAAGTCGATTGAGCTTACATACTATGTATCATTATCTCCCTAATTACAGATGACTTTTAGGGTCAAATGCAAATATGCAATCACTGACCAAAATGCCTAATCATATCCAGATAATGTATTTTTTGGAAAAATATTGTTCAACTCAATATACTTCAAATTCGAAACCATGAATGGTAAAATGAAGTTGAAAGTCCTCAGAGATTTTGAGTTTGAAATCTGAATCTTTGGAGGGGGAAAAAAAAAAAAAAAAAAAAAGGTCTAGATGATGGTTTGTGTTTATATTACCTGAGTATCATTGTCAATCAGCTTTGAGGTCCATCCACCTTCAATCATCATAAGAACTAGTCATATAAACTTCGATTTATGATCAGTTAACATAAAACACTACCAAGTATACAATTTTTACTAGAGCTAACTAATCAAGAAAAGAATATTGTAGTTTGCAACATGTTGAACATAAATTACCAAGTACAATTTTGTTCTTTTAAACATATTCAAGCATGTTCATTTGGTTCTAATTAACTGTTTTCTATTTGCAAACTAATTAACAATCTTATTATATAACAAGAATGCAACAACAGATGATCTTTTAACTCTTAAAACAAAGATGAGAAATTTAAACTCATATTCACAATCACTCAACCCTAGCTTACTTTAACAAGAGCAATGGTTAGTCTGCAATCAACAATTTAGAACGACAATTCTTTTCACACCTATGCCACCTATTTCACAAATGCCTCCATCGAGGCTTGAACCCACAACCTCTATGTTGGTGGGCATCTCACATACCACTAGACCAAAAGCCTTAGGTTACGCACATACATATTACATACATATACACGTGAAGAATGAATGCATTTGAAATGAAAATAAAGAACATGGACGAACCTTGAGTCATAAATCTTGCATGGCTGGAGCTTAAAATTACTAGAATGATTAATAAAACAGTGAATATATGAATATTTGGGCATGATGATGATTTTTGAATGCACCCCATTTGAGTTCATGAAATAAATTGGGAACTAACTAAAGTATTTAACGTGGTAGGTAGCAATATTCATGGAGGCAAATGGTGATGTAACATTCACGTTTATGAGAAAGGGAAGGATCATGAAATAATTCACTAGATTATTTTTGTCAGCCATTTGTTTTATATGCCATCCCTTTTCTTTCTTAACATGTTCCCATTCTTTTTTTGTTTTCGTCCACAAAATGCAGTGTTTTAAAACTCGGGTTGACCCGTCCCGTTGAACTGTGAACCGGTCAGGTGACCGGAAGCCAGTTTTGAGCGAAAGACCCGATTGAACCATGACCCGATGGCTCGATCGGGTCAATTAAAAACACGGTTTTTAAAATATTGCAAAAATGAGTTTGTCCTAACGAGTAACAACATTTTAATAATTGAATATAGATAGTATAACGGGTAATAATATCTCAATAATTTTGTTTTGAAGTTAAATATTGTGATAATTCATAAATCCTTGGTTTTGTAAAGTATAAGATTTTTTTATAAAATTATAGTATTAAACATTTTATACTTGTATAGTTATAATATCCGTGCACACTCGGATTTTAGGCATATTTCTCATTATGCATCAATGTCGATTAATATTTTGTATAGGCTTTTGTTGCATGAAGGATTTGATTTTATTTAACTGGCATGATGTTTATTTAACAAGTGATATCATGTTATAGACATTATGTATGTTTACTAACACGTAATGACTCTTGAAAAAATATATGTGATTGTTATATGTACAAGCTTGTATATTTATTTTCATCACACAGTAACCCGTGAGATCGTGCATTCATTTGATATTTATATTCCTATTAATAGAGTAAGGATCAAATGAGAAATATAATTAAGATGAGAAGAATGAGAAGAAACCACAACCACAAATATTAGATGCACTCACAAAAATAGATGCATTTCCCTATTATTTCTCTTTCCTTATTTAAAATATATGGTCACAATTTTTTCTCATTCTTCTCATTTCAATTATTCTTCTCACTAGATCCATACTCCCTATTAATAATAATTGTAGCTGTATTTAATTTTCAAACTCGTGCACGCGTGGATTAAACTTATAAAAAAAAATTAACATGAGTCGTTATTGCATGAGGATAGTTAAACAAAAATAATTTTGCGAATATCCTTACTTACATAAAGAGGGATAATATGAGTCGTACGTATATGTTTAATCTCGTGTATACATTTACATATCACAGTAACTCGTGCTTTCATTTTAATATCTATAATTTCGCTCATATACATAAATTTAATATATACTTGTAATAATAATAAATAACAACATATATGTTGTATTTTTATTTTATTTTATTTTATTTTTTTTTATAAAATATAAGATATAAGAGGTATAAAGTCTAGAGGTATTTATTAAATTTTATAAACTTATTTAGAAAGATGAAAACTAATAAATTTAATTAAATTCATATAATTTATTTAAAATTTAACAACAAAAGTTTTATTAATCACCATTTCATTTTTTAAACTTTTTTCTTTACAAAATCGACACATATGTTTTTGTACATATTTATTTGCTGATAAATTTTAATTGAGTTTGCCAAATAAAATCTAATTTTGGCTTTTATAGGGTAATAAGAAAACCCAATTACGAGAATGAACTTTATATGTAGTGGTTTTTCGAGAATGGACTCTTTTTACATGTTTTATTAGAATGACCAAT
The DNA here is from genome assembly GCA_014162995.1 of Artemisia annua. Taxonomy (NCBI): domain Eukaryota; kingdom Viridiplantae; phylum Streptophyta; class Magnoliopsida; order Asterales; family Asteraceae; genus Artemisia; species Artemisia annua. The sequence continues at coordinate 134,195 of LBNU01003077.1, forward strand.
ATATGTCACTATCAAACTTGTGAGGCTTATGTCACTGTCAACCAACCTTGTGAGGCTTCATTTTAATTTGACAGCAAGCTTCATTAGTTGGGATATTGGAGATGCGCCAAGATAACTAGATAAAGGAATTTGATGATAATAAGAACATAAGTAGATACACATTCACAGAAGTGTGAAACATCATTTGTTTAGAAAATAAATACAAAACTTGTAACATAACTTTTATATCAATAGTTATGGACTTATGGGTTCAAACTTAAAACCTGCTAGCATTAATGTTGTATTAATATTTGTTTTGCAACTTAAAAAATACTCACCCATACCTGTATAATTGGTATCCACCAACACCAAAAGATAAACACATACATTTGACATCTCTCTATAGGCAAATCTCAGCTCCATCTTTTTCTCTTAAAAACCACCATCTCCGTCCAGATCCACAACAGCCCACCGCAACTTGCCCCATCAGAATCACCATCGAAAATCGTCACCACCACCACACCCGAAGCATCACTGCCACCATAAAAAGTAGCATGGGCAGTTTCCCACTGGCCACCAGTATAAACTCCAGGAAACCCACCTCGCCTGTAACCTCGCATATGACCTCGTTCACTCATCTACATCCTTCGATCTCGCGTAGGGCCTTATCCATCTCGCGTAGGGCCTCGCGTAGGGTTCCTGAACCTCGCATTCGATCTCGCGTAGGGTTCCTGAAACTCGCATTTGATCTCGCGTAACACAATTAAAAGACTTGAAGACCTCGCGTAAGAACTCGCATCAGACCTC
>LBNU01003077.1:135081-154290 GCA_014162995.1 Artemisia annua
GTATGATTGTAATAAGAGTGCTTTTATAACATCAAATCGGATTGTTTGTAAAACTCTAGTTGGACGAAAGTTTAGATTTTATAAACAATTGTAACCTTTTTGTCTATGAAAAGGATACCTTTTGTAATGACCATTTCCTAAGAGTATTTGATTTATAATAAGAGTTTATTCTTGTGTTATTATATATTAAATTTTACTAATGAACTAAGGGTATGTCAAGTTTAGCTCACATGCTAATGAAGAGGTGTGTAATGCACACTCGTGCATGATAACTTGACATCGTGATGATAAATAGTGGCGGTCAACATGGCCATGCCCTCTTACGGGTACCAAGGGCAAAAAAGACTTTTCCCAGACAACCGAAATTTCCATTACATGTTACCACTATTACTCGAAGCCAAAAGTTCAATATAGAACTCATATTTGACATAGAACCAATGAACCATCCTCAGCCACTCATTTTTTTATCAAAATAAAAAAATAAACTTTCACCATTTTTTTAAAAATTAAATATCTCGCAAACCGTAAATTGTTACGTGAAAAAAAAAATACCATCGCGACGAGAATTAAATTATCTTTCTATAGACATGCATTGTTATATACTTTCGACGAATTTTTTTTTTCGACAAACTTTTTTTTTTTCAAAATTTCCGCTCAGAAAAATCATATATGATTTGTAAAAATCATATGTGATTCGTTAAATTGATGTCATCTCATTAATCGAATAGAACTGCTTTGGCAGTTATGTATGTCTTATTACAGATAATTTGGTTCTCGGAAAAATATACACAACAAACATTACTTTATCTGATACTTCTTGATAAAATTCTCGAGCCTTAGAGTTTGATTGATTCTATAAATTATCCGTGATACCCATGCATGTAAGGATCGAAACTACAATCTGAAAGTGTCACACGTGAGATTACCTTTGATTGTCTGTTATCACACGCCCAAGAAATCCAGCACATAGTAATTGTTGACACATTCTTAAGGATAGCTCAAGTACATCTCATATTCTCATGTAAACTTGAGTTGGTGGCGAACTTAGTAGCCAGGTATCTAACGTGCTTCTAGCTCAAAGTTCTCTAGCGCTATCGTCTTTTTTAAGAACAAAGCTATTTTTCATAATGGAAAAGCTGTCAGCTTATAATTATTAATGCATCACTTGTCGAGATTAGGTATTGTTGTTGTACAATGTTGATTTCTATAACTTCTTTTCGTTTATGATGCAAATGATACTTTGAACAAATAACTAAGTGGTCACTCGTACATCGTTGGATGGAACCATGACAAAATTTGGCCAGGTGCATTTACAAAATTTATACAAAACGAGGAACACAATTTTTTTTTACCATGCGCATTTAGGAAAAATCGATATTTTTTTTACAAAAATTTACACTGCGCAGCAAAATTCCATAGGTGTCCCGAGACCCACCTTGGTTCCATCCCCGGTCGCAAGTCTTAATCTAAGTAGAACCACATGGTCACAAGGACTACGACGAACCCAAATTTTGGTGTACAAACATATTAATCATAAAATTCTACCCCTCTAATAGACGAACAAAATTATTTAAAGATTTTGTCTTTTAATGCAAATTCTCTGCTTTTATTCATAATGCAATTGCAGCCCCTACCACTCAAATAAAAGCATATAATTGAGACAAATTTTACACTCTTCTGAGAACCTGATTCACACCCCCCTACCACAAATCAGGCACCATCAGAAGCACTGCAATCTCCAGCCTCAATTATAAAGATAATTGGTCCCTATTCTAATTTCAACACCTACTAAATTTTATAAAGAAAAATAAGTCAACCCCAATGGATGAAAATCTAAGGTTCTAAACAAACAAGAACAAGATACATGCTTGAATATTAGCTCACTATAACTTACTATAACATATTTTGCATATTACAAAATAGGCCTGCTCATACATACAACAGCCCAATAACTTTATAAATGAGTTTATTCTTCTAATCTCAAAACAACATATAGCCGAGAGAGTTACCTCTTCTATGTTATATATGTGTTGATGTTATAAATGAAAATTGTCAACAATATGTTGTATAATGTCGGCACCGTCAGAATTCATCCACGGAGTGTTTACCTGTAACCACAAGTAACAAAAGAAAATGTTAGTCATGTAAAAAAGAATCCTACTTTTACCTGATCCGATCTAAACTAAAATTCAATATGGGATATGAAACATGCCTGGATTGTGTTGTGGGCAAAGTATCTTTGCTTACTTCCTTTAAAGCTAACATCAACTCTTTCCCAACTTATTTTAGTCAAGCCTCTGATCATTGTTTCTGCAGTTGCAAATGGTGAATAAATTCAGAACTATTCAGCCTTATTATCAAAATGAGCAACTTAGATTCAGTCTGGGCACTAGATGTGGATTGCTCTCTGCTAAAGGAGGTTATGTGAGGCTCCACTCGATCCTGTTGATAGCTGGCTCGGGAAAGTATGGTAATTGCTCAGAATGGGTCAACTTGGGTTAACTCACTTTGTTGTTCAAGACATTATATTTTTCAAAAACAATCATGGTGTAAAATAAGATCACAAAAATGATATGATTTGAATAATGATATATTTATTGAATAAAATAATATCCTTAAAGGCAAATATTCACACCCCTAAACTTAATACCACACCATGTCTCAACTGAGACTTGAGCACAAAACCTATTGGTTGATGGGCGACTCATATACCGCTTTGGCCCTATTCTTTTCAAATAAAATGATTCAGGACATTTAAGGCATTAAAAAATAGAGAAAACCACCAAACTAACCCTCTGGAAACGGACCTACACTATTTTGACCAATTCTTCTCAGGTAGCGGCATTGGCTATCAGTTTATCGTCTTTCCAATCCATCACTCGTAAAAATCATTTTTATTTGCGAAAATCACTTTTTTGTCACGGGAACCTCTTTTTGACATGAAATTTTCACTTATCTCACAATCTCATGACAAAAAGGTATTTCACGACAACATGTCGTGAAAGAGGGGGTCAGTTGACTATAAATTTAATATACTGGTCAGAATAGTGTATGCATCCTCTGAAGAGAGTTAGTTTGGTAATATAATTAATAATATCTCTTTAGAAGTATATTTTGGGAGACTTTTGACACATTTGAATTATTTGGCCCATTTCAGTCGTTACTTTGTAGCTAACTTTATTTGATTTTACTCGTTTGACCCGATAAATATAAAAGATACTCCATATAAGATAAGTCGAATCAACCGATTCATAAGAAAATAGACCGCAATTGCTACGTCTCTTGTAACAGTACCATTAAAAGTCAAGTGTTACCTTCCATGGAAGCAGTGGCTGTCTTGAAACTATTGACCTTCAACTCAATAGAGCTTCCTTGTGTTATGGTACTTACGTCTCCCTTTAAAATATGGGGGTATTTACCACTTCTTACAAGTTGTTTACGCTGAAACCATATATATAATAGTAAGAATGCGTCCAAATAGAATATAACTTGCTATTTAAAAAACGAATAAGCAAACTCTAAACGAAAGACAAAATCAATCTGGTATTTAAAAAGTAACACCCTCTGAAGTGACCTACTGAGAGGTAGGTTCTCTTGAATGACTCTTAACTTTACCCTAGATCAATAATCATTCACTATGATCAACTAATCACCCAACCCACAGTTATACAAAACTCGATAATCAAGAATATCATATTTAACGAAGAAAATAGCACAATTGTCTAGCATAATACCTGAGGCAGCTCGTTTCTGCGGCGAATGGATGATGTGCTCCATCCTACAATATCTGTAGTATATCGAGTTAAGAAAAATGAATTTACATGTGAATATGATACAATCACAAGACCCAAGATACGCCATACATAGTATTAGGGAAGAATGACACAATAAAATTTATAGCAGTAGAAATAGGATACGGTCAAAATGGGCATTTGCGTAGGTAACATGACGCTTGAAGGACTGCAAAGCAGAACTACATATACCAATGAGACAAAGGTTAGTTTTGTCAAAGTGAAGATGCCATGTAATACTTATACAGAAGTCATCCAAGAAGACTCACAAAAATTTTAAGTCTTCACAATCATTGACCATCTGAAGTAACAAAGGAGGATTACCACGAGCCTTATCAGTCAAAAATAAGTGTCTACCTGTTCTTCCAAGCACCCAAGATATTTGGTGAGCTACTTTCTCAACAGTGTTAGATCCTCCAAACATCGGAACCTGTTCTTCAAATAACAAATGGAGAGTGTTATAAACTGATATTTTCTTGTGCAAAGTTAGCATATTGAAATTAAGATTTAGAACTCACTTGCCGATGTCCTCCTGTACCAAGATGTGGAGTCGCAACAGTTATAAAGTTTATAGGCACTAATCCCGCAATTCTTTCACTAGATATACTCTCTGAACCATGATTATTGATTGTATCGTTTGTGTAAAGCTTAGCAATAGCATATCGTGCTATTAGACCACCAAGTGAGTGGCCTATAAATGATATCTTTTGAAGATTTGGATGGCGTTTTATTACAGATATTACCTGCAAAAACACAAGTCAGCTCAGATTATAATATTCTTTATGTAAGGGTGTTCAATAGATTTTAAAATATTAGAGAAAGAAAAAAACAAATAACCAACCTCATTTGCTAATCTGCATCCCATCACATCAACGCCATTAAATGTCAATAATGAAGAGTTCCGTTCACTACCTGCATATACCACATTCATCCAAACCATGTGTTGTTACATCGTGCAGCATAAAAGCAGGACAGTTGTGCACTAATTTCTAATTAACAAATCCTAAAACTAACACATCAATATGATGACTTTAATCAATTCAATCGTGCACGTATACACCAACTTCTAAATTTCAACATGCACGCTATAACCATGATTGCCTAACTATTTCAAGCTAGTGATTAAAGTTTCTTCGATGTGTAGAATTGGAGATGGTATTCATGAATTTTAGTAAACCTTAAACAAGGACCGCTAACAGATAAACTTACAGTGAACAATAATGTCTTCAGGATAATTCTTCAAAAACTGTTTTGCAGCATATCTCCAATTATGAGCACTGCAACAAAGTCATATGTAAGCATACCATTATACCTATAGAACATACATCATTATAACAAAGAGAGAAAATGTTGAGGTTCATTGTAGCAAACATAAATATCATACTCTCCAATATCATTGTTCAAATATCTGATTTGCATCTAATTTGAGTTTAACTAAGCTTGCTCCTACATCTACGTACACGGTACATTTACTTTAGAGTTGTCAAAAGCAACCTTTAACTCCCCTAATCAGTATTACAGTAGCTAAATAGCATATCAAACATATTCATTGTACTTTTCTTTCTAAAAATAGTAATTCCATCCATATAATACTTTTACTATTCTAATCCTTCTAATCATCACTAAAGATGATTAGCTCAAAATACAAAGTACTTATAAACTTTAAACACAAATATAGAAATCATCACATGGCCTTATAACGTTATTAACCTATAATCAACATTAATTAATTTAGACAACCCCATTATTAAATGCCCCATTTGTCTAAATAAAATTAAATCCGCAAAAACATTAATACTCCCTCCGTCCCATATTAAATGTCCACATTTGACTTTTGAAGTCTTTTTTCTTTAACTTTGACCTTAAATATTTTGTTTGTATTTTATAATACTTGATGAAAATTATATCTAACGAAAATACATTTAAAACTCAATTCATTCATATATTTTGCATCAACTATTATATAACACACATAAAAAACATTTAAAGTCAAAGTTTATCAAAAAAGACTTTGAAAAATCAAAGTGGACATTTAATATGGGACGGAGGGAGTAACTGGTAACACTAACAATGATCAACTTAACAATTCACGACAACAAGAATACCCAATCCCGTTGTATGTAGAAGAATACAGATGTAAACAGGCATACTCCTGCCCAAAGGTAGACTACTTTACAGGGACGGAACCATGACCAAATATGATCTGGCACACAAATTTTTTGTAAGTATACTAACTAAATAACACTAGACACAACCGGGTGCATTTAAAAAAAACGATGATCTTTTAAAACATTAACACTACATCGAAAAAATACATGGGTGTACCCCGTGACCCCGTGGGGACCCTTGTTCCGTCCCTGTATATGTGAGCAATCATCTTAACATTAAATTAAGCAAAACTAGATCACCTCACAATTAAAAATCTCCTATTTTCCATTACATAAAAAAACACAGACACACACACATTAAGTCAATAACAGAGACAAACCTGCCGATCAAACCATTAACCATAACAACAAGATGTGTTGGACACTTCTGTCCCTCGCCACCATTAGCTGACGTCATGTCAACGTTACCATTTTCATCAACTTGATCAACAGTCTCAACCCCATAATTATTTGATCCAAAACACATCAGTTTCTTAGCAATCAATGATCTTCTTCTAATCTTATTATTATTATTTTCAGCTTCTGATCTTTTCCTAACTTCAATGATTTCTTGCATATTATTGCTTTATGTTTTTCAACGCAAAGGTACTATAAATAAGTGTACTACTTATTAAGGGAACGTGTGTTCCTGTCTGGGTGTATGGCGAAATTACTATTTTAGGAAAGTGTTTAGCATGTTGGTGTTTATATGGAGAAGGGTATTTTGGTAAATTTGAGTTGACCGTCGGGAAGGATGTGGCCGGTGTCTTGGGAAAATTTGTATTGACTGGTCAAAGTCAAAATGTGTGTGATTAAGGTAATAAGGTTTGGTTATAGAATGTGATTAAGATATGGAAAGTTGCTAAATGTGTAATATGGAAATGATGATATTCAATAATTAAGATAAATAGATGTGTTAGAGAATCTTTGTTAAACCCACTAGTTATTCATTAACATTTTTAACACATGGAAAGGATGTTTTTCAATAAGGGTTTTGCTAACATGTGCCCACTGGGCACGTGTTAATATGTTTATAAAAGGTATGTTCTGGTTAATTTAAGAGAAAATTATTTTCAAATATAGTAATTTATCACTTTTTGTAATTTATCACTAACTTGTGCCCAGTGGGCACTTGTTAGCAAAACCCTAATTAAAAATACATAGATATGTTAGAGAATCTTTGTAAAACACACTAGTTATTCATTAACATTTTAGTGTCCGTTCAATATATAATGTAGAAATAAATTTTGTTCCGTTTAATGCAGTAAGATTATCTAAATATAGAAAATTAAGCCATACAACTATTCATTAATGTGTACAATTAATTGATGCATAACTAATGTACATTCTTAAAACATAATGATAAACACAAGTAATAAAAGACATAATACAAGTCTTGCAAGTAACTTAAGTAATACAAAATTATAAACACACTGTAAATTTTTTAATTTCATTACTCCAAAATTCTTTAAGATAAAGAAAAACGTATCTTAAGTAGTACACATATTATTGCTTGTTGTACGACTTAAAAGAAAACAAACAAAAATAATCACATTTAACAACATTTTATTTATTACTTTCGTCTCAATATAAAATATTAACACAAACAGTATATATTTAATTTATTTAAATAGAGATTGAGTGTATTATACATGCACCCTCTTACAAAGCATATACTTAATTTGTCATGCTAAGCTAAAAATATAAAAAGTTAGAAACCATGGTTATAACAAAAAAAAAAAAAAAAAAAAAAAAATGTATTTGAAGATCCATCTAGCAAATAGTAGCAAAACCATCTAGATCTTATGAAAAACAACACTAAAATATTGTAGATATGATAAGAAGACAACAAAAAAACTATAGGGTATTGTTAGTCACCTATGTTGTCTATAAAACATGCCCAATGAAAAATAAACAGATAAAGACCATGCAGATCATGAGTTATGATCCTCCACAAAGTGAGCATAATTTAAAAAGTCATCAGGGGTGACAAATGTCCCCTTTTATTTTTGTCAAATTAATTTTTGCTATTTTTGCTCTTAACTAATGATCATTTTTTTTTTTTTTTTTTTTTTTTTTTTTTTTTTTTTTTTTTTAAACTTTTTGAATTTTTTTTTTTTTACAAAACTGATGGACATTATTTTTTTTTTAGAAAACTGATAAACTGGTAAACACTATGACTTTTTTTTAGAAAACTGACGAACATTATGATTTTATTTTTAATGAAACATTATGATTTTTTTTAAAAACTGATGAACTAATAAATATTATAATTTTTCTTAGAAAACTGATAACATTATAATTTTTTTTTAGAAAACTGACGAATAGTATGATTTTATTTTACAGAAAACTGATGAACATTATGATTTTATTTTACAGAAAACTGATGAACATTATGATTGTTTTTAGAAACTGATGAATTGATGAACATTATGATTTTTTTTTAACTAAAGATCTGATGAACATTATGATTTTTTTTTTTTTTTAGAAAACTGATGAACTGATGAATACTATGATTTTTTTTGTTCTAAAATTGATGAATATTATATTTTTTTTTATAGAAAACTGATGAACATTATGATTTTTTTAATAAAAAACTGATAAACATTATGATCTTTTTTTTTTTTTTTTTTTTTATTTTATTTTATTATTATTACTTTTTTTTTTTTTTTTTTGAAAACTGATGAACATTATGATATTCTTTGAGAAAACTGATGGACAACGTTATTTTTTTAATAAAAACTAACTGATGAACAAGATTAACTGATGAACAAGACTAACTGATAAACAAAATTAACTGATAAACAAGATTAACTAAAAAAAACTAACTGTTTATAATTTACAACAAAAAACCTAGTAACACTTAAATAAGAACCATACTTCACTGCTAGAGTATTTGCCCAAGTGTGTAAAAACTTATGTGATGTTGTGTCTTGTCCTCCTTTTATGAGAGGCTTGTAGGGTTTAGAGATAAACTCTTGGGAGTGATCAACGGCCGCCAAGGTGCCAAGTGTTAATTATCCGAGAGCAGACAAGGAGGACAGATGTCATGCGTCCCGGCCTCTTACAAGAGAGTGCTCTGCTCGTGCGTGTTCCCCACTGTGCTATGTCAGACTCGTACATCTTAACCATTAGCGACAGTTGTAACAGTTGTCCATTTGCACACGTGTTTAAGCCGTTGCGTTTTTTCATTTTGAATGAAAGAAATGGAAGTGAAACATGAAACATACCCGTTCTAGGGAAGTTTTGTCTTCTGCTGAAATGGCCATTGCTTCCTCTTGGAATAATTTGTTAGAAATAATCGTTGTGAAAACGCAAATGTTCCTTGAAGGTTTTTCTCCACATTTTCCAAGTCTGATGGGACTGTTTACCCTTGTAGGACACTAAGATAGTGCCTCTGTATGACGGGGACTGGTATAGTATTCAGTAGGGTTGCGTTTATTTCTTTAAAGTTTTTGTCAAATATGTATAAAGCAAGTTCGAATGTGTCTTGCTCTTTTCTGTTGAGGGTGTAAGAAGTAGCGATATGAGGAGTAAGAGGAGGTGGCATTCCATGAGCGTAGGAGTTGTTTAGAGAACGATCGGGATCAAAGTAAGGGATGGCAGCTTGGTATTTTTGTTCGAGCTAAACGGTGCTAACAGCAGCTAACACATTCATTTGAGTATGATCTATAAATAAACTAAAAAAGATTGCTAGTACTAAAAACATGACTGTACCATAAACCCAAAACTTTAATTGATGCATAATTAATGTACATTCTTAAAATATCCATTCAATGATAAACACAAGTAATAAATACATAATACTACTCTTGCAAGCAAGTAACTTAAGTAATACGTAGTACAAAATTATAAACACATTGTACAATTTTTAATTTCATTACTCCAAAATTCTTTTAAAACGAGGCAGCATGGCCCGTGCGATGCACGGGCTTTGTTCACTTAAATTAGAATCATCGATTGTGCAAAGGTTTCACCCAAAAATGCAATCCTTTTACATAGATTAGAAGTTCACTTTACATCAGTGAGAGTAAATATGATAAACCATTCAAGTTGCTTGCATATTTTTCCCGCCAATTGACAATTGCAACTCAATCTATGTTAAGTTAGTGTTACTTGTTAGTTTGCAACTTTGCATGACTTGATCTTTATAATTGTTTATTGCTTTCAACTTATCAACGAAATAACACACTAAATTGTTTATTGCTCTACAATGAAGCATTTGAGTATTTGATAAATCTTATACATAAATTTGCCATTGATTCAATTGCAATGATGTTGTCCACATAAAAGTAGTGTTGCTGCAGCCTTTGAACTAATTTGGTCAACATAAAGGTATTATTCAGTGATTTGAAACCCGGGTCGACCCGGCCGGGTTAACCGGTTCCGGCCAAAAACGGGTCAAAAAAACCCGGGTTACTAAAATTGGGTTAACCGGTTAGACTCGTCGGGTTTTGAGTGACCCGGGTCAACCCGGTTCTCGAAACCCGGTCGGGTTTCGTTTTTTTCAATCTTTTTAAATAAAAACCCGGGTTGACCCGGCGGTCGAACCGGTTGACCCGGTCAAAAAAATAAAAATTAATAAATGAAAAACCAGGTTGAACCGGCGGTTGAACCGGTGCCCGATGACTCGACCGGGTCGATTTCGAACCCAGTTTTCAAAACATTGGTACTATTATTGTTGTAGCCTTTGAACTGATGTGGTAAACATAAACATGTACATGGTAGCCTCAACACGCTTTACGAACTTTTGTTGGTCCATGGAAATGAGCAAATCTTGATGAACATAAATAAGAACTTCATTAATAATAATGAATAAAAAGTTTACAAGATTACTCATACCAACTAGACTACATGATAACATCTTCAGCTTCTTGATGGGGATAATCTCGGTATATTATCCCCATTAGAATGACAATAAACTCTCATTGATCCAAGCTAGCTACTCTTGGATTCAATGAGAGGATGATCCTATCAGCTAATACATTTTGTATTTTGTTTATTTAGAATCCATAACTATCTCTATTACAACAATACACATATATAGGTAAAAGTACAAGTAACATGTTATGGGTGAACATGTGAGGGGGTGAGTTGTCATCCACCACTTGGAATATGCTTCAGAATATTCCCTTTACTTTTGTACTTTTGTCTTGTTTGACTTTGTTGTAGCTTGTATTCCCAATGCTTGTAGCTTGTATTCCCAAGAAAGTTCCTGCCCATATTTATCAGTATGTTGTAGAGACAGCTTCAGGGAGTCAGTGAGTTATTGTCATCACTCACTGACTCCATTACCTTCTTCTTTGGTTCAGGTGCCACTCACTGAGTACCGCCTCAGTGAATGGAAAGTCTTTTCTTTAGACTTGTCCCGAACATCTTGAAGGTAACTCACTGAGTGACTGTTCACTCAGTGACTTGTTTGTGTTAAAGGTTATATGTCACTCACTGAAATAGCAATTTACTATTTTATTCAGTGAGTGATTTGGCTATTTTATGTTCAAATACTTGTGGGGAATATTTGGGTAAAATATTGACCCAACAGTCTCCCCTTATTTGAACATACAAATAGCCTAAGGTGATTGGGTTTAAATGAGGGACTGGGGTTCAGTTGGTGGGTCAGGGAGCAAGGTTCGCTCACCAGGTTCAGGGAGTTTGGTGAATAGGTTTACTGACTAGGTTCAGTAACCTGATTCTCAATGGTTTAGTGACCGGTTAAGGTTTGAGGGTTTGAGGGTTCAGTTTTAAGGGTTCAGTGACATGTTTCACTGAGAGGGTTCAGTGACCAGGGGTTCAGGGGGTTTACTATTGCCCAGGTTCAATGTTGACTCATCAGGTTCAGTGACTGAAGGGTTTTGTACCAGGTTCAGGGAGTTTGGTGACCGCGGTTCAGTACCCAGGTTCAGGGGATAGGGTTCAGTGGGTGACGGTTCAGTGACTGGGGGTTCAGGATCAGTGACCAGGTTCATGGGTTCAGTGACCAGGGTTCAGGTGTGTTCAGTAACCTAGGTTTAAAGATAGGTTTTAGTGAGAGGGTTTGTGTAAAGACTGATTCTTATCAGTTATTACAAACCAGAAGTCACGACACATTCAACCCAAGTTTTCATAACTGCCTGACAGCCTCCCATCTCATTTGTATTATACCCTGACCAAATTTTCACACTCCCTGATACACACTGTTTTCGTCCACTCCCTGATTTCTTCACTCACACTGATGTTGCAAAACCAATCACTAAGCAAGCTCATGTTCAGGCTTAGCCTGAAAACACCACTTCTGATTTTCTCAGTTACATTCTACCACACTCTCAATGACACCTTCAGGATCAAGTAATTTTCATCAGTGTCTCGGGTTTACATTTTAGTGACTTGGGTTTAGTCTCGGTGGCGGTTTAGGTTCAAAGTCCTTTAACGGACTTTATTTAGGGACTCGGCTAATTCTAAGAATCATGCCACTCCCTGAATCACAACCATCTGACCCGTAACTCATTAACAAAAAAAATGAGTTTTATCACACCATAAACCAAATCTTCCTGAGTTCATCGTTTCAGGTTATAGGAGCCTTTGGATCCAGAGTTTGTAGGTTATGGTCCCACCACGCTTCCGCTACGCAACTCTGACTCTTACAACCATAATTAACTCTCGGCTTGGCACCCGTGACATGCCCACTGATGACCACACTTCGCCTGATTATATCAGGCCTAGTATCCCTGATGCCTCCTCACCCTGAGTTACAATCTTTTGCCTGATTGTTACGACTCCCTGATCATCATTTTATCAGTCCCTTTTAGGCTTGGCCCAACACACACAATTCCCTGATCTTTATTACCCATTGATAGTCCGAAAACACAAATCGACTTCAGTTGCAAACCCATCTATCATTCCCTGATCAACAAAAATTAACAAACCCGCTCCTCATCATTTAACACTCGATTCTCACCACACCCTGAGCATCCTTCCCAACAGTCAAACATCCACACTGAATGTTTTCATCACATTTTGATATTCAACCAACATACAAATATCAGTTTCACGAACACACCTCCATTTTACTCTCACCATCTTCGTGTTCTTTGAACACTGATATAACCCACTGATTCACAACTTTTCTGAAACCCATAAAAAACAGCCTCAACTTCCATTCCCTGATACTCACAATACTTTCATCAGGCTTTGCCTATCAACCCTTTCACCCTTATATTCCCAGTCCTACAACTTGAGTCAGACCCTTCACCTTAAATACACACGTTTTATCATGGATTTTTTGATGGTGTGTGTTAACCGGATTGGGTTTTATCATCTTTTGATGATTTTTTGAGTGACGGTAAGTGTTGTATTTATGGTGTTTTGTGTGTCTTTGGTGATTGAATTGAGTTCTGGGTTTAGATCGATGTGAGTATAGATCGAGAGTTTGTAGTTGATGATTTACTCCCCTTTTTTTTGTCGAGAGATGAAGATCTGGGTTTAATATTGTTTAGATGGAGTATGTTTATAGATTTGGGTTTAGATCGAGTGAAATAAGGTGTGTGTGTTTTTTGTGTGTTTTCATTTTTTGTTGGTGGGGATAAGATTTGTGTCTGTGTTGGATTTGGGTTTATCATCATTTGATGAATTTTTTTGAGGATAAGGTTTATGTGGTGTGAGGTGTGTGTTATTTTTGTGGTACAGGGGAAGGATATGTATAGTCACTTATAAATTAAATGTGTCTCTTTCCCCCTCAAAAATTGCTACAGCAGTAGCAGTTTTTGAACGTTCACATTTAATTTTTTGACTTGAAGATTGTTATCAGCAGTCATTCGAACGGATCTGGATCATAAGAATAATCCACCCGCTCTGATACCACTTGTTGGTCCATGGAAATGAGCAAATCTTGATGAACATAAATAAGAACTTCATTAATAATAATGAATAAAAAGTTTACAAGATTACTCATACCAACTAGACTACATGATAACATCTTAAGCTTCTTGATGGGGATAATCTCGGTATATTATCCCCATTAGAATGACAATAAACTCTCATTGATCCAAGCTAGCTACTCTTGGATTCAATGAGAGGATGATCCTATCAACTAATACATTTTGTATTTTGTTTATTTAGAATCCATAACTATCTCTATTACAACAATACACATATATAGGTAAAAGTACAAGTAACATGTGATGGGTGAACATGTGAGGGGGTGAGTTGTCATCCACCACTTGGAATATGCTTCAGAATATTCCCTTTACTTTTGTACTTTTGTCTTGTTTGACTTTCTTGTAGCTTGTATTCCCAATGCTTGTAGCTTGTATTCCCAAGAAAGTTCCAGCCCATATTCAGTATGTTGNGAACATCCTGAAGGTAACTCACTGAGTGACTGTTCACTCAGTGACTTGTTTATGTTAAAGGTTATATGTCACTCACTGAAATAGCAATTTACTATTTTATTCAGTGAGTGATTTGGCTATTTTATGTTCAAATACTTGTGGGGAATATTTGGGTAAAATATTGACCCAACAACTTTACATTATAAACGTGTACAATAACGTACAACAAAAGATAACACCGTATCAGCCAAATCCTTTTGCATAAGCCGTACAAACATTCTAAACCAAATATCCCTTTACATATCAGGAAAACAGAATTATTGCTAAAAGAAAGTCAACAGTATGATTGTTGATGTAATGTGTACATGATATATAACATAAGACAACATTGTATCAGCAAAATACTTTTGCAAAATCAGTAAAAACATTCCCAAACAAACACCCCTAATAAATATCATCAAAACAGATTAACCACTTGGTTTATGATAAGAAAACATCTCCCGACACTTTAACTATAGAAAAAGTAACATAAAATGTTTAAGCAATTATAACTGAATACGGAGAAAAGATGTTCACTCGAGCAAGGGGTTTATGTGAGTAATAAACTTGATTTTATTGATAAGTCACAATACATAAGAATTAACTATAGTTTCAAAGAGAGGTTCTTTAATAAACTTTTGAACTAATAACTCAACAAATACAAATTCCAAAATAAAACTCTAAAAACATATCATGTGATAGTTGGTCAACTTAGCTAGTGTTCTCAACTTATAGCAAAACATAGTTGTCTTTACTTGATTGGCAAACAACTCTTTAAAATTGCATATCAACATTTCTCCATGACACTTGCTTGACTTGGTTGGAGCTTATGTGTCACCTCGCAACCTATGACGCACACAACTCTAAATATTTTTCAGTAAAGACCATAGGAAATCAGTCGAGTAACCCCCGATCGAAACTAACCATAAACTTCGTTTATTCAATCGAGTACTCACATTTTGATAACTGATCTCCTATGGTTTTTACAGTAACAAAAATGACAACAATGCATACCTTACTCCATGAGTTGAGTAGACTGGATTTCACAACAATTGGCCGACCAATAACTGTGATCTGCAAATAGCAATGCATATGTAAGAAAATATTAGACTAACTTTTACGATTCAAACAGGTCTTTTCTTGATTCAAAAAAACTAAACCAATTTTATTGTTTCTAAATTCCTGCCTTCCCGTGATAAATTTAAACTCTTTAGAAGATGTGAGCACTTGAGAAAACTCATAACATCGCACCTGTAATCCAGATTGCAAAAACTTGTCTGATTAGCGGTTTCCACTGCACTCCCTACTTCATGTTACATTGTACTTATTTTACTCATGATGGAAAATGTTACTGCATGTGAAGCTTTCAAATTCTCTGTAATTATAGTACGGGTGAGACTTTATTTCAAACACATGTTTAGTAATTAGTATTAAACAGGTTGTCAAATCATGAGGCAACAGCGGCGCATCATCTGCAGCCTATACACGGAAACATGTCAACAAAGCGAATGAATGACCAAACTGAATCATTACCTCATCTAGCCCATCCAAAAGATAATTATTATGAATACATATTACAAATAAAAGATACAACAACAACACGTGGCTAAAAAGAAGATACACCTCCAAGAACTTCTTTGTGTAAACCCAACGATTTACATCTGATGACATTTTCAGACTAAATTAAAAACACAATAGAGTAAACATTATTAGGAAGATTATATCCCGCCCCTATCACTCAGCCCATTCCTAAACTTAGCGTGCATTTCCACTTTCTGGACTTTAATTTTCCACCAAGTGAAAAGGTTTTAGACCCTGTAACTTATTTTTAAAAGCCACTGCTGAAAAATTGGAGCAATTGGGTGGGCACGACATGTACCAAAAATCAACAACAATAGCCTTAAAATCTTTGTGACCAATGCATGAGTTAAGAAACTTGAAAGGTAGGGCCAAAAATCAGCAAATGAATATATATGAGTTGCATAATGTTTTTTCTTCCTTTTTGTTTGTAAAAGCTCTTTAAAGCTTTAAAATGTAGATTAAGAGGCAGGCCTTATGTCATTAATGTTATGTTTTTCCTTCCTTTCGGTTTGTAAAAGCACTTTAAAGCTTTAAAATGTAGATTAAGAGCCTCGGATGTTGAGTAATTCTATTGGCAGGTGGAGATAGAGGGTACTCTCTTTGTCTATTCTTGTGCCTCGAGCTAAAAGGCTTTGCAAATCAGACAATAAGCTTGCTAAAAGCACATATACCTACTGGAATAATGCAACAGTCAAGCGAGTAGCTACGTATATTGATAATTATAATGAAGCTCATGAAAATATCACTACACCCACTAATATAAAATGTATAAGTTTATGGCATAAGATAGAAAACGGTGGAGGCCTTTACCAGCAATAACCAGTGTTTGTTCCATGTGTAACTCTGATGCTTTCCAGTACTTGATGAAGTATGTCTTGACCCGCTTCATTAGCTCCAAAATGTGATGACCCTTTTTATTATACTTTTCACAATTGTACCAAATATATTGTGCATCCTTGAGCACCTCTGCTGAATTCATGTACTTGAGACCGTTCTCGAGGTTGTTGCATACTACTTGCACAGGTCCAACTTTTAAGAAGAAAAAAAAATCTTTGTATCTTAAAATCTTTGTTACAACTTACCACATTTCATCGAGCCACCTACCTTGAAATTTTTATCCACCCTCATGTTTTCAAGTTCAACCCCCATGATCACTACAAACGCAACATAGAGAAAATTACTTACACAATAAACTTATCAAACCAAGCACAGAAACCCCAAAGTCCCAAACTATAACATAACCAACCACAAACAACACATATTGGAAAATACACACACATCACTACATCAGTAGCTCTACCATTCACAGCCATTGTCAATTTATTTAATCAAATTTCTTCATCAATCTCAGGATTTTATGTTCGATCATTAGCGACACCATTAACTACCAACTGATAACATAGATTTAAACTATAAAAGCCTAAACTAACTAAAAATAAACACACCAAACACCAAAATGCATACAACTATATATGAATATATAAAGATCTCTTAAATTATACGTAAAACAAACACAAATTATATAGTGATAACCAATTAACCATACTATTTATATTAATGTCAACTGTTTAGTTACAAAATCAAAAGAAGAACATAGAAAATAAACCTTAATCGCTGACAAAATCAGTAGATCTTCCAGATCTTCAAACATGTACACATCAAAACACATAGAAATAACAAACCGTAAATCTATATAAAAATAAATATGTGCATAAACATCGCAGATGGAACCGTTGGTGCTGTGTGGGAGGTGAAAGCCACGGCGTGGTCGGAGGAGTAACAATTTTGCAAATCCTACACAGGCATTGTACTGAATAAAAACATGAGATGCTCTAATGATGAATTAGGGTTGAGAAACTTACAAAATTGATTTGGGTAGAGCTCGATCATGTCCCAAATTCCTCTAGATGATGTGTGAACAGTGACACAACTCTCACATTCATTGGATCATCTGGAACACGTCTAATTGGAATAATCCTAAACCTATGCTCCCCATGTCCCAAATTCCTCTAGATGACGTGTGATTAGTGGCAATCAATAGCATCAGTAAGTGGATTATCTACTAAAAGTTTGGTAACCAAAATGCGATTATTACATACCATGGAGACTGTTTGTACAGTTGTTAACTGGGAGAGTATAATCGGTCCCATTGAGTGTGAACTTCCCCTGTTTAATCTTGTTTAGGACTCTTCCAACAATGCAACCAAAGTAGGGTCCTGTGCGATTCTGTTGAAACCAAAATGAGTCAGACTCGGAATAAACTACAAATGCCAAGTCTAGACAAATTAAGGGACACACTTCTTGGGGTCTACGCGTTTAACTAATTTGTTCTTAGTAACATGGCAAAAGGCAAATAGGAAAAAGAGTATACCATGCACGGGACTTTTTAGACTATCGGGTCATGATGAAATAACATGATTTCTCACGTGACTGACTCTTCCAAAAACTCACATCATAAACCAAATTTACGTGATTAACAATTAACAACAACCTAAACCTAATCATAAACACGTCAATTCATAATAACCACTAAAACGGTAATTTTCTACATTATCGCAACAACAAACAACAACATTAACGAAACTATTAATCAGTTAACACTAACATTTCACCATCAAACTAACAAAAATGAACACACTTTATAATCATACCTTATTCTATAACAAAAACAACCGATTTTCTTACCCATCTTGTTGCATCTTATCAGCCGCACCTCAAATCACCATGCATCTCATCACAACCACCCTTTCATTACTGTTGCTCAAATTCTAATTACAAAAACCAATGAATATAACATCACAAATTCAACTTAATTGAAAAGAAAAATAAAAATAAAAAGAAAACTATTTTTTTTCTTCATACCTATAGTTCTTAAATCAGCGAACTTCCTCGGTAGATATGGCAATTGATAACGGGTTTCCAAATTCTTTATTTTGTGGTTGTTCATGTGCTTGTGATTTGCCCGATTTTTTGAAGAGAAGATGAGGGACAAACGGTATGTGAAGTGTGAGAGATGAGGATGGTATAAATTAGGATAATTAGTGGGAGTTGGGAGTGGTGAATTTGAAAGGACTTTAACAATAACTGATGCAATAAGTTGGCGGGAGATATCAAGAGACACTCCATTATGACTTTATATTTATATAAAAGCTCTTAAAAGCTCAAAATAAGCTCCACATGTATTATATAAAAGCTCTTAAAAGCTCAAAATAAGCTCCACATGTACTAAATTCATTAGCTTAAACTATATATTTAAGTTTCTTATATATTTAAGTTTCTTAGCTTGTGACATTAATGCTCACATTCAATAGGGGAACTCATTCTTTATATATATATATTTATATATAT
>LBNU01003077.1:154516-165228 GCA_014162995.1 Artemisia annua
ATATATATATATATATATATATATATATATATATATATATATATATATATATATATATATATATATATATATATATATATATATAAAGAAAACCGAATTTTTAGTACACATATTATTGCTTGTTGTACGACTTAAAAGAAAACATACAACAATAAGAATATTTAACAACATTTTCATTTATTACTTTTGCCTCAATATGAAATATTAACACATATATATTTAATTTGATTAAATAGAGATTGAGGGTATTATACATGCACCTTCTTACTAAGTACGGAGTATATACTTAATTTGTGATGCTAAGCTGAAAAGGTATTAAAAAAAATTACATATTAACTAGAAAATATGTACTATCAACATGTATTTGAAGATCCATCTAGCAAACAGTAGCAAAACCCTCTAAATCTTACGAAAACCAATACTAAAATATTTTAGATCTGACAAGAAGGCAACAAAAAACTATATGCTATTGTTAGTCACCAGCGTGGTCTATAATATATACACAATGGAAAATAAACAGATAAAAACCATGCAGACCAGGGGTTGTAATCCTATACAAAGTGAGCATAATCTAAAAAGTCTAAAAGATAATGAGAGGGTGACAAGTGTCCCATTTTATTTTTGTCAGATCAATTTTTGCTATTTTCATTCTTAACTAATGAACATTGTGATTTTTTTATAAAAAACTGATGAACTGATGAAATTATGATTTTTTTTTTAATTATAGAAAACTGATGAACATTATAATTTTTTTATAGAAAATTGATGATGTGATGAATATTATGACTTTTTTTAACAAACTGATGAAAAATATGATTTTTTTTACAAAACTGATGAATGTTTCAGAAAACTAATGAACATTATAATTTTTTTTAAGAAAACTGAAGAACGTTTTGATTTTTTTTAGAAAATTGATAAACGCTATGATTTTATTTTATGGAAAACTGATGAACATTATGATTTTTTTTTGAAAATTGATGAACTGATGAACATTATGACTTTTGTTTAGAAAGCTGATGAAATAGTGAATATTATGATTTTTTAGGAACTAATGAACATTATAATTTTGTTTTAGAAAACTAATGAACATTAGGACATTATAATTTTTTTTAGAAAACTTATGAACTAATAAACATTATAATATTTTTTTTTTTTTTTGAAAACTGATGAACATTATTATTTTTTTTAATAAAACTAACTGATGAACAAGACTAACTGATAAACAAAATTAACTGATAAACAAGAACCATACTTCACTGCTCTGAGGCAGTATTTGCCCAAGTGGGCAAAAACTTATGTGATGTTGTGTCTTGCTCTCCTTTTATAGAGAAGCTTGTAGGGTTTAGAGATAAACCCTTCGGGAGTGATCAACAGCCGTCAAGGTTCAAAGTGTTGATCATCTGAGAGCAGACAAGGAGGATAAATGTCATGCATCCCGGGCTCGTACATGAGAGTGCTCTGCTCTCCTGCGTGTTCCCCATTGTGCTATGTCAGACTCGTACGTCTTAACCGTTAGTGACAGTTGTAACAGTTGTCCCTTTGCTTACGTGTTTATGCTACCTGAAGGGAGTTGCCAGGCCTCGTTCCGCCTGAGATTATGCTGTTCTAGTCAGTGTTGACTTCGTGAACCATTTTGGTCTTGATCTGAGCGTGCGATTAATGGGCTTTGGGACATTAATAATGATACGCTATCAAAATGTATTATGTATTAATTTGTAAACATGTGTTTAATAATTATTTTGAGTGTGTTTAAAAATATTTATTACTTGGGCTCTTTGATCATTCGTTGGGCCTTATAATCACATTATTCATACTTGAAGTAATTTACGTCGAAATGTAAACTTACGACTAATAACTTGGTTACGTAAACTTTTACGTCGTATAAATTTATAATTTCTATTATGAAAACCTTAAGAGACCGTAAAAGATAAATAACATTTTTATGCGATATTTTTTATTAGGTTGTTAGTTAAAGGGTATAATCCAAAGGAATGTCAAGATTACAAACACACTTTCTCTCCTGTGGCAAAACTTGCTATTGTTAGAGTTCTTATACCCTTAGCAACAGCTAAAGGGTAGCCTCTTCATCAATTAGATGTCAATAATGCATTTTTGCATGGCTTTATTGATGAAGAGATTTACATGATACCCCCTGAAGGATATCACATAGCCAAGCCTGGACAAGTTTGTAAACTTGTGAAGTCACTCTATGGCTTGAAGCATGCTTCAAGACAATGGAACCAAGAGCTGACCAAGTTTTTTGTACTTTGGGATATGAGCAATCTAAACATGATTACTCATTGTTTGTTAAATAGCAAGGTGAAAACTTTCAATATGCAAAGGTCTTTATTATCATGTTCAATCACACTTGAAGGTCACTGGTTTCAGTGATGCAGATTGGGGTGCTTGTTTAATGACTAGAAAGTCATTGACTAGTTATTGCATTTTTCTAGGTCATTCTTTAGTCTCTTGGAAAACCAAAAAGCAACCTACTGTTTCTTTATCCTAAATATTCCTAATAGTACGACTGCTACCACTTGTGAACTGATATGGCTCAATTTTTTGTTAAAAGACCTGAAAGTTCCTTTCAAGACCCCTATTACCTTATTCTGTGACAACAAATCTACTCAAATGATTACTGCAAATCCTTGTTTTCATGATAGATCCAAACACATGAAGTTAGATTGCCATTTCACAAGAGACAAGATACAAGAACACGTTCTCGAAACTACACACATACCTTCTCATCTTCAACTGGCAGATATCATGAACAAGGCTCTAAATAGAGTTCAACATTCCACTCTTCCTTCCAAGTTGGGTCTCATAGATTCCAAGTTGAAAGATCAAATGTGTAAATAGTTTCAAAGTAAATTTTTTTTTTTTTTTTTTTTTTTTTTTTTTTTTTTTTTTTTTTTTTTTTTTTTTTTTTTTTTTTTTTTTTTTTTTTTTTTTTTGTGCAAAGGGTGAAATATATATTGATATCAACACAAATTACATGATTTGCAATACAATCACTCAGATGGACATGCCCATCCAGTTACATTCAAACTACTTCAATATTATCCAATATGGCAACAAGACCAGCTACACAAATCTTGCTGCAACATGATCAACAAACATAATTCACCCTTAAGTTGCACCAAGACCATAACCTCATAATTACCTCCAAGACCTCCTCCTTTTCTTGACCATTAAACTAGCACCCACAATAGCCAAGGGGAAAGAAGGAATGGCATCATTATGTGGCTTATAGCCACCCATCATTCCAGTCAAGGGCTATACCATGTTTACTACATTTCCCTCTTTACAAAAGGCTTTATAAACTTGGGAACACACACCTTGAGGGAGAATCACCAAACCCCCTTGGCAGTGCATAGCTTGGACCAAGTAGGATCATCTTTTACTCCTCACTATTCCAAGCTTCATGCACTGCCCTACATGTTCATACTACCCTTCACATACATGTAACCTACTTTATGAATGCCTATCCATCTTTAATCAAAAATTCCATTTCTGCATCACACTTAATTACCTAACAAAGGCTTATTAAGTATTACAGACATGGACTTTTGTTTCAAGATGTCAAAGGGATTCAAGGTACAAGGCCTTCTGTTGTGATTAACATAAGAACTCTCCACTTTCAAGTTTGAAAGATTAGAGTATCAGGATAAACCTTTGCATTAATTGCAGATTTCTTGAACCTTATCATCTGCATTCAGTTTGCACATTAGTGATGCCAACAATCACATACCTAATTCAGGCTGTCATAGTGTTTTTGTTCACGAAAACAGGCTGCACATTCCATCTTTGAAAGTCTTTGATCACTTGATTAGTTTTATGGACTCTCAACCCTATTAGTCTCACTCTTAATATCAATCATCATCTTCTCACTTCTTCTTTCCAGTGTAAATTGTCTCTTATTTCTTTCTTGCCATAGGTAGTACACCATAGCCCCAAACTCTAGTTTGCCCACAATACTGACAATAGAGTTGCTAGGAAACCATGTGGCAAGAGCATTCATTGTATCTTTCAAGGTAAGGAGTGCTTGCCTTAATGCTTTCTTGTTTTGAAAATCATTCCACACTGTTTTAGAGAATTGACATTGAGAGAGAGAGAGAGAGAGAGTGGTCATGTGAGTCAGGACAACTTTTACACAGAGGACACCTGATACTAACATCATTATTCCACTTCATGATTCTATCTTAATTGTAATTGATATAGAACATGAAGGACTAATTAGCAAATAGTTTGTTAGGCAGCTTTTGTTTTTCCTCTCTTTATATATATTCAAATTGTATCCTTCATTTGAACGTGTGAGAAATCATTTTTCCGCCAATTCATTTGGTGCGTTCATAGTTGGTGATAGGCCAAACTGGAGCCCATTAACAAATCTCAATAACTAAACCAATATTGTTTTCATATGATACTTATGCTTGTTTTTTTTGGTAAATGCTGCAGATGGTGTACATTAAAGATATGAATACAAAAGATAAATAATTAAATATTCATGAAGATGATGATAAGATTTGGTAAAGTTTAACACTATAGTAAAATGTCTTATTTTGTTAAGTCACACGCGAAGCCCTCGTCAATTCACGTCACGTTGAACAATTACTCAACCACGTCACTCGAGGCTCCCACCACTTTACGCCACGAGGCTTAGATGATGAAACCCACTTGATCGTATTATAACAGTTTTCTTCTCCTGATATTATGGTTGAAAAATCAAGATTAAAAACTTAATATATGGGCTTTTGAGGCTTGAGAAGGTTCCTTGGTGGACTTAGACATATGTAGCACAAATTTGAGCTATTGGCAAAACTGATGTCTAAAGAATCAATTTCTGTAGGCTGGCCCATATCTCTATTTTTTATATTTTATGGTAACATATCTATCATTTTGGTATATATGAAATATCAAGTTTTGTTCTATCATTTTTTTGCTTTTTTTTTTTTTTTTTTTTTTTTTTTTTTTTNTAGGCCAAACTGGAGCCCATTAACAAATCTCAATAACTAAACCAATATTGTTTTCATATGATACTTATGCTTGTTTTTTTGGTAAATGCTGCAGATGGTGTACATTAAAGATATGAATACAAAAGATAAATAATTAAATATTCATGAAGATGATAATAAGATTTGGTAAAGTTTAACACTATAGTAAAATGTCTTATTTTGTTAAGTCACACGCGAAGCCCTCGTCAATTCACGTCACGTTGAACAATTACTCAACCACGTCACTCGAGGCTCCCACCACTTTACGCCACGAGGCTTAGATGATGAAACCCACTTGATCGTATTATAACAGTTTTCTTCTCCTGATATTATGGTTGAAAAATCAAGATTAAAAACTTAATATATGGGCTTTTGAGGCTTGAGAAGGTTCCTTGGTGGACTTAGACATATGTAGCACAAATTTGAGCTATTGGCAAAACTGATGTCTAAAGAATCAATTTCTGTAGGCTGGCCCATATCTCTATTTTTTATATTTTATGGTAACATATCTATCATTTTGGTATATATGAAATATCAAGTTTTGTTCTATCATTTTTTTGCTTTTTTTTTTTTTTTTTTTTTTTTTTTTTGTTATATAATTAAAAACAAGCATGAGTTTGCTAAACTGATAACAATTATATTTGATTAAAGTAGATTGTAAATCTAACTGATATATATGTATTTTTGATATAATAAAAAGAGAGATAAATATAGTTAAATACATTCTTAAATATACCTAGTTTGACAATATAATTTTAAAGGTAGTGAGAGATACGGGTGAGATGGTTGGTTAATGTTCCAAAATAAGCTCACGTCGAAAGGTGCGGGCAACTTTTTATGTTGTGTGACTCGGTTACACTTGTGTTAATAACTCATACTATTTCTTAAGAATATGCGACTATGTGTGCAAAGTTTAGTTTGTATATGTATTTAGACATGACAAGATAGTAAATGTGTCATTATGCTAGAATTGACTTATCACATTTTTATTTATTATTATTTTTTTAAACGGCGGCAATTTATTAAGAACTAGCAAAAGCTAGAAAGAAATTACAAGGAAGAAATATAAATAATAGGGTTTTGTAACCAATCTATCCAACTAAGCTTAAACTTAGGATTTCTAGATGAAATCCATAAGAAAGATTGCGAAACAATAGAATCCCAAAGCAACACCTTTTTAGGAGGAGAGCTAGAAAAGACCAAACGATTGCGAAAGCTCCATATAGACCATGAAAGAGTTCCTCCAACCGCTTCAAGAAACGAACGCACCTTGGGAGAAGCGTGAAGAGAATCCAACCAATAATACCATTCCGAGATATTTATATATTTATATCTATACTAATTTGACATACAAAATCAAACAACTGGATCTATGCAAATACGTCGACTATGGACACAGATGTCGTGTTTTAACGTCTACCAAAAACAACACTAGTTGGTGTAACTTACTTTTTATAGGCTGAAGGCCAGGCCACTAGATTCAGAACCAAACTTGAATGCCAAATTTAATTAGGGGCTTCGAGAAGATAGCAAAAATTACTTAGAGCTTAACAAATATTGTGATTAATTAGCGTTTTGTAATAGACATTCATGGAGTGTAATAAATAACATAGACATTAATAGCCGTTATTATTAACTGGATATTCAAATATGAGCAATGACGGAACTATGTAGGGGTAGAGGAGGGTCCCGGTCATCCCAAAATTTGCGACACCTAGTGTAAATATTATATGTTTTAGGGTTAATTTAGTTGAGGTTATAAACAAACCGATTCGGTCCCCCGAAAATAAATCCAGCCCTCCCAGAAAAAATGTTCTAGTTCCGCCAGAATATGAGTGTCTAAACAAAATTAAAATGTCACACACCCCAATTATGAAAATGTCACACACCCCAATTATGACTGATATATTCAGCAAGACGAAAATTCAAATGCATACTCTTATTTTGGTGCATACTAAGGGACAAATCCCCACCATCCATCTAATTNTTTCTTTCGTTTTCGTCCACATTTCATACGTCTTCGTCCGTTTTCAGACGTGTTTTTACGCTTTCATATGTTTTCATCCGTTCTCATAAATATTCATCCATTTTCTTATGTTTTCGTTCGTTTTCATACGTTTTCGTCCGTTTTCATCCGTTTTCTTTCGTTTTCATCCATTTTTCAAACGTTTTTGTCCTTTTCATACATGTTTTTACACTTTCATATGTTTTCTTCCGTTTTCATACATTTTCGTTCGTTTTCTTACGTTTTCGTTTGTTTTTTAATTCGTTTTCGTCCGTTTTTAAATATTTTTGGCAATTTTCAGACGTTTTCATATGTTTCTATATATCACAAGTGATATTCTGAATATCACAAATTATATTCTGAATATCACAAGTGATATTCTAAATATCACAAGTTATATTCTGAATATCACCAGTGATATTCACAAGTGATATTCAGAAAATCACAAGTGATAGATATTCAGAAAATCACAAGTGATATTTAGAGTATCACCATTGATATTCAGAAAAACACAAGTGATATTCTGAATATCAATTGTGATATTCAGAAACGTATAAAAACGGACGAAAACGTAAAAAAATGGGCTAATACGTATGAAAACGGACGAAGTAAGAAAAATGGACGAAGTATGAAAACGGACGAAAACATTTCTGAATATCACAATTGATATTCAGAATATCACTTGTGATTTTTTAAATATCAATGTTGATATTCTAAATATCACTTGTTTCTAAATATCACAAGTGATATTTTGAATATCACAAATTATATTTTGAATATCACAAGTGATATTCTAAATATCACAAGTTATATTCTGAATATCACAAGTGATATTCTGTGATATGCAGAATATCACAAGTGATAGTATGAGTACCACAAATGATATTCTGGATATTATAAGTAATATTCTATGATATTCAAAGTATTACAAGTGATATTCTGAATATCATAAGTGATTTTCTGAATTTGACAAGTAATTTTCAACAAAAGTTTTGTAACATGAAAATCACAAGTGATATTCAGAAAATCACAAGTGATATTTAGAAAATCACAAGTGATATATATTCAGAAAATCACAAGTGATATTTAGAGTATCACCATTGATATTCAGAAAAACACAAGTGATATTCTGAATATCAATTGTGATATTCAGAAACGTATAAAAACGGACGAAAACGTAAAAAAATGGACTAATACGTATCAAAACGGACAAAGTAAGAAAAATGGACGAAGTATGAAAACGGATGATAACGAACGAAAACATTTCTGAATATCACAATTGATATTCAGATTATCACTTGTGATTTTCTAAATATCAATGGTGATATTCTAAATATCACTTGTTTCTAAATATCAACAAGTGATATTCTGAATATCACAAATTATATTCTGAATATCACAAGTTATATTCTGAATATCACAAGTGATATTTTGTGATATTCAGAATATCACTGAATATCACAAGTGATATTAAGTGATATTCTGAATATCACAAGTGATTTTCTGTGATATGCAGAATATCACAAGTGATAGTATGAGTACCACAAATGATATTTTGGATATCATAAGTAATATTCTGCGATATTCAGAGTATCACAAGTGATATTCTGAATATCATAAGTGGGATTTCTGAATTTGACAAGTGATATTCAACAAATGTTTTGTAACATGAAAATCACAAGTGATATTCAGAAAATCACAAGTGATAGATATTCAGAAAATCATAAGTGATATTTAGAGTATCACAATTGATATTCAGAAAAACACAAGTGATATTCTGAATATCAATTGTGTTATTCAGAAACGTATAAAAACGGAAAAAAACCGTAAAAAAATGGACTAATACGTATAAAAACGGAAGAAGTTTGAAAACGGACGAAAACATAAGAAAAACGGACGAAATATGAAAACGGACGAAAACGTTTCTGAATATCACAATTGATATTCAGAATATCACTTGTGTTTTTCTGAATATCAATGGAGATATTCTAAAGATCACTTGTTTCTAAATATCACAAGTGATATTCTGAATATCACAAATTATATTCTGAATATCAAATATCACAAGTTATATTATGAATATCACAAGTGATATTCTGTGATATTCTGAATATCACAAGTGATATTCTGAATATCACAAGTGATTTTCTGTGATATGAAGAATATCACAAGTGATAGTATCATTACCACAAATGATATTTTGGATATTATAAGTAATATTCTGTGATATTCAAAGTATCACCAGTGATATTCTGAATATCATAAGTGATTTTCTGAATTTGACAAGTAATTTTCAACAAATGTTTTGTAACATGAAAATCACAAGTGATATTCAGAAAATCACAAGTGATATTTAGAGTATCACCATTGATATTTAGAAAAAAAATACAAGTGATATTCTGAATATCAATTGTGATATTCAGAAACGTATAAAAACGGACGAAAACGTAAAAAAATGGACTAATACGTATGAAAACGGACGAAGTATGAAAACGGACGAAAACATAATAAAAACGGACGAAGTATGAAAACGGATGAAAATGAACGAAAACGTTTCTGAATATCACAATTGATATTCAGAATATCACTTGTGTTTTTCTGAATATCAATGGTGATATTCTAAATATCACTTGTTTCTAAATATCACAAGTGATATTCTGAATATCACAAATTATATTCTGAATATCACAAGTGATATTCTAAATATCACAAGTTATATTCTGAATATAACAAGTGATATTCTGAATATCACAAGTGATTTTCCGTGATATGCAGAATATCACAAGTGATAGTATGAGTACCACAAATGATATTCTGGATATTATAAGTAATATCTGTGATATTCAAAGTATCACAAGTGATATTCTGAATATCATAAGTGATTTTTTGAATTTGACAAGTAATTTTCAACAAATGTTTTGTAACATGAAAATCACAAGTGATATTCAGAAAATCACAAGTGATAGATATTCAGAAAATCACAAGTGATATTTAGAGTATCACCATTGATATTCAGAAAAACACAAGTGATATTCTGAATATCAATTGTGATGTTTAGAAACGTATAAAAACGGACGAAAACGTAAAAAAATAGACTAATACGTATGAAAACGGATGAAGTATGAAAACGGACGAAAACATAAGAAAAACGGACGAAGTATGAAAACGGATAAAAACGGACGAAAACATTTCTGAATATCACAATTGATATTCAAAATATCACTTGTGTTTTTCTGAATATCAATGGTGATATTCTGAATATCGATGGTGATATTCTAAATATCATTTGTGATTTTCTGAATATATATCATTTGTGATTTTATGAATATCACTTGTGATTTTCATGTTACAAAACATTTGTTGAATATGACTTGTCAAATTCAGAAATCCCACTTATGATATTCAGAATATCACTTGTGATACTCTGAATATCGCAGAATATTACTTATGATGTCTAAAATATCATTTTTGGTGCTCATAGTATCACTTGTGATATTATGCATATCACATAAAATCACTTGTGATATTCAGAATATCACTTGTGATATTCAGAATATCACTTGTGATATTCTGAATATCACATAATATCAATTGTGATATTTTGAATATTACAGAATATCACTTGTGATATTCAGAATATAACTTGTGATATTCAGAATATCACAGAATATCACTTGTGATATTCAGAATATAATTTGTGATATTCAGAATAT